>JAHAQQ010000115.1:0-62695 GCA_019190355.1 Penicillium palitans
TTATGCAATTCATATAATTCATATTCGCAATTATTCATGAATATTCATGAATAATCTTATTCCTTTCGGAGCCCTAGTCACGAGCGGCACCAAAAATACGACGATGCTCACCAAAAGCACTTTTCAGGGCGGCATCGAAGACCCGCGAATCGTAGCAGCTGTTATGTAGGAGCCATTGGACCTATTTAGCCATGTCCCTAAAGACAGACATAAAGCCAAAGACTTGTCGAAGCAGCAGAGGCAAGAGAGAAGGGCGTCTTTCACGGAAAATACGACGTGCCAAGGTATTGAATCGCTTAGAGTAATCTGTAACATCCCATGTCATTGCGAATAATCCTAGGGCAATAAGGCCACCTAAAATATCTTTTATTAGGTTTTCTGAATAGAAAAAGCCATAAATGCGTCATGAGAGGGCTAACTGACCGGAACTTATGCCGAGAGCGAGATCTACCACGTCTTGTATCGCGCACGGGCGCAGATGTTCCTGCACCAGAAGCAGAAACTCCAACGGAATTACCCCTCTAACCCCACCGCCGTCGATGGCAAGAATTGTGGGGCTCATAGTGGGCGGAAGAACATCTACCACCAACGGCCTCTGGTAGAGGCAACATAGGCAACCCTTAATAGTGAACTGATATTCCAGTCCGGAGGCAGGACTGCCGAAAATCTGAGCACAGCGGTCGCATGCTATATGTCCACATGCTAGAACATGTTGTGCAGAACGCAGAAGACAGAACAGACAAATGCGACTGCTTCGCATACGAGATAACTGACCACTGAAGCATTTGAGTTCTTCTCTGCGTAAATTCGCCGAGGAGACTACGTTATCCGAGAATCGCTTATATAAGCGCGCAAAATTAAGTTCAACCAGGTCAGTTTCTTTTACGGGACACAGATCGGGCCAGAGTGTTTTGGAAATGCGATACGCTGAAATAACAACAGACCGATACAAAGTTTCAAATACCATGCGGGGGTTCATGGCTATCCAATGTTAGCTTCAGCCATTGAAACTTTGAGACAAGACTAACCAAGCATCCCGGGTACATAATGGTCCATAAAAAGCGCCGACGAAATTGTTAGGGCCAATCCCGAGAGGGGGAGATTGGCGCCGTGGCCGATCTCAAGATAATGCGCCAAATACGACTCTGCGCACAAACTTACGGGTCGATCCCCCCTCGTAGCTTTCACAAAATCGAACGGATCAGAAATATTCTTTAAGGTGTGTTGGATCGCTGACTGAAATAATGCCTTCAAATGCGTCCCATTCGGACGGGCTTGATTTTCTTCTCGAATGGAGGAGATGGCGTCGACCTGTTCTATAATCAACGCCTTGATTCGTTGGAATTTTGTGATATCGGAGTAATTATTGTCTTGCAGGTATAAAGATACAGAGCTAGAGAACAGCCCAAATAGATCGTTATATCCGCTCTCTTGAATTCTCCGGTTGAGTAATCCTATACCAGACATATCCCTCTACTCATTTCTCAATGACGGGCCATAAATAAAAATCACCCTTGGTAAATATCGCGAAGAAAAAGAGGACGCAGAGCGAAGCTGCAAACAGCTGACTAGAAAGTGCAAGACCTTTTTAATACAGGCAGCGTCGTCGATGAAGATGCAAATTACATCTGTGAAGACAAATATCAATCGTGACCATAGCACCAGTAGTATTTTGGCCGCTGAATAGTTATTCCACGAAACCAGATGGCCAACGCCGGCATCAAGCCTCTTCGCAGTGTGAAATTTGTCGGTACTCGGAATTTCACCATCAGCCAATAACACTAGCCGGCGGCTTTGGAAGGAAGCGATATCGTATCGCAGTTTTATTGGAGCCTCGGATTCATGCCGTTTTATATTGTTCTGAGGATAGAGCTGCTGAAGAGCGTAATTTTTGGTTTTCCCGCCGAGGAATACACATAATGATGGATGTTGGTTATCTTGGTCGCACAACTCGGAGAGCACACGTTGCAGCCGGCCGTGGTCCTGGATTGCCAACGTAGAATCTTCACGGGTGCTAACATCTAGCCAGCCAATATCTATCGAATTTTGTATGGTGAAGTAAAACCGAGAAAAATGTTTCTGTTGTGCCTCACGGTATAAAGTATTTATATGTCATTATCACGCCTTCATTTGACAAACGTGTTTCAAAACTAGGGTGATAATATCGTCGAAATTATTAATGAGTAATCAAACAAACGAGTTCTTACCTCGTTCTCACCCTAGCCTACTTTTCTGGTATAGGTATCAGACTATGCTGTACTATTGTCAAGGACCGCTCTCGCCTCCATATGGTCCAAGAGGCAAAAGTCAAACCGGGATAAAAGCACTAGATTACTATAACCAGTAAAAGGCTCTCATTATCCAACAGCGCTTAAGAGCAAAGCAGGAATTATAAAATCCTTCTCCAGCATCTGAAATCAATACTCATACTTTTATCTTGCCTTGAACATGTCTTATTACAAGCCCGATCATGTCTATGATGGGTCTCTAGCGCTCAATGTCCCCGATGATCTATGGGAGATCCCTGATACCCTTAATTGCCTTAGAGTCAACGAAACCATGTTCTTTATATAGGCAAACATTGATGCTTTCGTTCAGCAGCAGGATGTGGTCATGGAAAATGGGTGTTTTGAGTTTGAAGCGTGCCCGGAACCCTCTAAGGTCCCTATGGGGACAGAGTTGTACAGTGGTGGGTGCGACTATCAATCAAATGATAGGTATCCTTCCCCCATAGGTATATTCCCAGCTAAAGCTAAAGAGTTGGCAGCCAAGTCGAATTGCCTTCGTCATCTCCAAGTAGTACGCACAGCTCCGAGGAGACTGAGGCTACCTTGCGTACGGATAAAGAGCTATCTATCACTTTGAAGCGATTTACGAGTACGATAAACCAGTTTGGCATTCTTTCGCAAACGCTGGGCACCAAGATCGAAGGCCTAAATAGCCGCTTTGATAATATGCATCATGGTTTGGAAAATATGGATCGCCATCTCAGCAGTATGGAGCACCGCATGGACAGTTTATACCAAAGAATGGAGAGCTTGGAGGCCAAATTCAAAACTGTCAATGAGTATCTGCTCGAGGTCATAAGGCGGGAACAGATGGTAATGCGGGAGCTTGGTGACTTGGCAAGTCGCTACCATGAGCGAGACATATAGCTAGTTTTTGATTTCCAGCACGTTCCAAATTCTACAGCATACATTGATATTTTCTAAAGAGATAAAAGAAGCCCAACTATACTAAGACTGCACCCGTTAGATTTGACAGCTCAAAATTCCTTCACGTCCAGTCGATGTCCTGGCACATTTCGAAATTTAAACATAACCCCCAGCTCCGCTTCTAGAATCGGATCCCCAAAGCCTTAGGTACTGCTGCTTCGACTCGTGCAGGCGTGCGGTTGCCCGAGTGAGGGCATCTTCCAGGGAGGTGAAGATACCAAACACGCTTTCTTAGAACTGCAAGAGTATCTGTTTGGTCTCTTTATGCCACTGAAGTTCTGCTCTGAGATAGCTCATCTCATACGCAGTTTCTTCTAGCTGGATCCTCAAATCTGGGGATTGTCGCTTTGAATGCTGCAGCCGGGACTATAGTCGGTCGAGGTTGGATGATGTGCCTCCAAGGCATAGAACTTGATGGTCCACGGGAGTAATTTCCTCGGATATAGGATCGAGACGTTGGCCAACATATCGACTCATTGTAATTTGTAAGATATGCAAGCAGAAATGAAGGTGAGAAGCTTCGATCTTGACGTTGGTATAGAAAAAAAAACTTGAAGAGATGAAAGGAGGCTTACGACGGGACGCAATCACCTTCCTAAAAGTATGCAGATATTATCGACGATGCACTCTATCACCCTACTACACAAGCAGAGGTGACACTAGACGGGACAATATAACGCCACTTACGACACAAAAGATATTTGTTCAACTATTTTCCAGGGCATTGATATTGATACTTGAGCATGTCGCCCGCCCTGTAGCTGTCGCTGTAGCTATAGTTTGCTGGATATATTATTTTCGCCGACTTACTTCATCTAATGAGATGGGAGTCTTGGATTTGGGATCTACAGATGAGATACTCGCGGTGGTGCAAAAAAGCAATGTCTCTATTCATAGATACCAGAAAAGAAGGACTGCCCGACGCTTTCTGTGACGATGGGGGGCCGTAATTCTAAGCTACTTTCTCCCCCAGACCTTGTTTGCAGCCAAAATATCGTTCGCCGCCGTGTGGATACTTGTCCTCGCATCAATTCAGCCTATGGCGCACCGCGGCTGAAAAATGTCTCCGCGAATGTCTCCGCGACACCGAAAATGGCTTGCGACACTGAAAACAGCTTGCGAAACCGACCAAGTCTTGCGACACTGAATCCGGTCCCAAATGAGCGTATTTTGGCAGCTCACGGTCAGTTATGTATTTTCACCTCCTACAGAGTTCGGCAACCGATAAAGGAAACAAGTTTTCGGGTCTTCAAAGGCCAAACTGATTGTTTAAGATATGTCTTCCAAAGCCCAATATGAAAATTTAGAGGTAGTGCCGCCGTCTGCTACTATTCTTCGAGTAAATTTCACATTCAATCCACAATACATAATATATATGCTGATGTTATCTCAACAATTAGGATCACGCAAACACCGCAACATATACCCACGACGTCTTTCTCTTGGTAGAGAAACTTTTGCGCCAAGAACAACAATCCAAGCTCTACCAAGGGCGCTTAGAGCTCAGAATTAATAGCGACTCTGTGGCGTATCAAAAATTACACCTCTATTCTAAAGGTCGATTTCTGGGATGCAGCATCAAAAATCGCAGCTTGAGTTTTCACTACGTCATGCGACGGAAACTTGTCAAGCATTGTCCCAAAGTCTTCACTTGGAAAGGGACAAAGTGCGGGAGCTTGAGTCTCGTCTCAATGAGTTGTACCCAGAACTTGATCCATGGTTACAGCGATTGAATCAAGAAAAGCATATGTCTGGATGTGCTTATGATAAGGAAACAATAGAGCGTCTTTTGCTGGAAAATCAACGTCAGCGAGAGTTGATCTATTATCTTCAGTCTATCCTTCAAGCGCGGGAACAGACTGTGCAAGATCTTCGGTCTACTCTAGACCAGTTGTCTCATAGACTCCCCGAAGAAAACACAAGCCGAAGTGGGCTATTTAGGTCCTCTGTTTGCTCGTCGGAAGAATCGGAAGTCGAAATCATCACAGATGCACTTTCGACCAGGAGTTGAGATCTTAGTCAGGCGATCTTGCGTGTTACGCGAGGTTCATCAATTCAATTCCTCCAAATTTACGTAAGAACTTTTCTTGCCGTTCTGGTAGCCTATGTAGGATGGTTGGAAAAAAGGATGGACGGGTATTTCAACCCAAACGAGTCTTCATTTGTCGGAATTCGCGTGGAGTTGGGGCACCGTTAATGCGTCAAATCTTGAATCAAGTAATGGTAGACAAAGAAGTGGCGTTCCCCATTCCTTGTTCCCCGAAACTTAAATCTGAGCCACATTGAGTTTATGGAGATCACTACCCAAATAAAGGTCCGGGAGTTGCCGGCCCATTCCGAACCTTTATGGACGTTTCTCCCTGTCTCGAATTCAAACATCAAAGCTGAAACACGGACTACAGCAAGGGGTCGATCTTATCTGCTACCGTCGAAAGTTGTTCCAAATAGCCGGTTCAGTTGCACTACCACCTGAACTAAGCTGTGTCATGTCGCTCGAAGGAAACCGGATTCCTATACTTACACAGGAGGTTGCAATGTCTACCATTGAAACCATGGAGGGCAAACCGATAGAGCTGGTCTTCTTACCATACGAAAACAAGCACAGCGAAAAAAGTATTGTGGGGCAAGCTAGCAACGCCCGGAACAGCTCCCCGCCGATTTCGCTGGACATCACGAAGGCCCAAAGCACTTTCAACAGCTTTCAAACTTTCCTTTTACTTGGGGACATCTGCAGTTTAACACTGCAACCGAAAACAACGGCAAGTCTCAGGGTCTGCAAATTCGTTATTCGTATTCAATTGATGGCAACATTATCCACCGCAGTGAAGGTGTGAATCATTTGAATTAAATCTGATTTCTCGACGCTTTGAGAGTAACGCCAGGCCCGCTTGTGGTGCCAGCTGTGGTTGATCACCATGAGTTTTCCAAATCTCACATCCTCGGAAGTGAAAGCAACACGGGATCATAAGAGAATTACTTTTGCACTCGGAAAGGCCGGTTCTGGTTTGGTGTTACTCTAGTCTCTAGTGATGGAGATTTTGTTTCTGAAATTAATCCAGAAAATGGTTGAGCCATAAATCCTTGATCTTTGGAATCTTTATGTTCCATGTCTTTTTCATGTATTTTGTTCAATGTCTATCCTTGAATTCTTTTGTGACTTGATTCTTCCCTTGAGATTAGCCAAAAGCCCTTCCAAATTCGCCAGCACATGTTTCTAGACTTCGAAAAAGGAGCAAAGAGCCCATAGACATAACAGAACACCAATAGACCCCGCAAGCCTAGTGGTGGCGCGATTTTTCCGACCTGGCGTCGTTTGATCCTGTTAAGCGGTGTAGAGCAGCGAGGCGAATTCTACAGTAGAAATCATGGGGAATAACAGAATGGTTCAACCTATTTTTGTCCAACATGTACACAGTCTCAGCGAGGTTGAGCGGGAACAAATACAGACGTATAAACGCCATAACCACTTGTGAGGACATTCAATTAATGTCAGATAGCCGGTCCAGTCACATCATCCTCAAGTGGTTAGCAATTGAGTGCTTTGTGATCATTACGTTGCCACGGGAAGACTACCCGTGAAAAGAGTGCTTCTCTTCGAGATGTAACCCAAATGACAGTACAGAGTATTCATGAACCTATTGTCGAAAACAATAAGATTCTCAAACAACAGCACTAAAGTGAATTCCGGCAACTCCATGACGCCCAGCTAGGTATCGCCAGTGATCATGCGTCCAGGGAACCGGGTATATCGCTGATTTGAGCCCTACAATGTTCAGTGAAATCGGTACAGACGATCATAAGACTGTGAATTGATCTAGAACTTTTCTGCGATTAGCCATTCTCATTTTGCAGTACGGTCCAGACTTCGCAGTTTAGTTCAGTGCAAAGTATACAGACGGCTACTGTATCAGCGATACGAGAATTATCTCAAATTTTGACGTTTCAACCACTGAACTGGATATTTAGGTGAGCCTTGAGCGCTCCGTGTCCGATAATTGCCTGTCCTGTTTCCTTGGGATCTGTTCACCTAGCAGCAGCGTGGAAGGCAATTTACCGCCAACTACCAGGATCATGTTAGTGACCAAATGCAATACGGAGAATACCACAGAAGGAGGTGGAATCGATTACCAGGCTCCGAGAGGAAGCATCCCAGCCGAAGTTCAAAGTCAGGCTAGGAAATACGAGAAGCCAGTGATTTTTCTAGTTGGGTCCCCAGGACACAGATGCGAAGTATGATGTTGGAATCAACGCATACGCATCTATCTTACAATGGCCACCTACTTTGGATGTGACTACCGAAGAGGCAAAACGACTGTTCATGGAGAGTGCAGGGGGCGGGCAATGTGAATGGTGATGGTGATGGTGATGGTGGGAAGAACCTTGAATGGCAGCTTTGTGAGTAAGATCTAGATTGACCACCATAATGATTGCGATGGACATGATGTGTCTGCTACTTCTTTTTCATAGCTCGGAAGACTAGAGCTTCGAGGCGACTACTATTGCTTTGCTCTCTTGTCAAGTAACAGTCTGTGGCACTGGATCTGATTACAATGGCGAAATAGGGTTTCATGATAGAAATTAAGCTCCATTTTATAAGACGCGGAAACTATGCCCACGTTGAACAAATCAGTGTTGGCACGATGGCAGGGCGTTAAGTGGGGATCTTGTCCAGGCTTGAGAAATACCAGGCACTAAAAACATCGAACCATCGATCTCCCACTTTTGTACCACAATTCTGGTCCTAGTGCTGAACAGATCATAGTAATGGAGATTTTAGTGTTGCACCAAATCAGGATACTACGCTTGCAGACCGTTGAGGTACAAGGCAACTAAAAAAATTGAACCAGCGCCTTCGTTGTCTCTTAACCCACAAAAGCTTTAACCGGACTGTTGCGAGCCAGACCCATTGCTGCTGCGACCCGAAGATGTAGCAAATGGCGTGAAACTTGCTGTGGTATCGAGGAGACCAGAATCAAAAGTCATGCCGTCGAGCGTGTGAGCATTCTGATTCATAGGTTCGGGGTTACTCGAACCAGCCGTCGGTGAAAGTGACGTCATCGAACTCTCCCCCGCATGGTACTGTTGCTCCTGGAGATAGGAAGCGAGAGCAGTAGACCGATTAACATTCGAGCTACCCTTGGAGTTAGGCCCCGCTCCAAGACCCCCACAGAGGACACCCGCTTCAAACCAGGCGGGCGAGGAATCGGCCCGCTACTGGTACTGTTGGCGCATTCGCCGAACCTAACCGGATTCTCATTGCCCTCATCACTGCCGACGCTCAAGGTCCCGTTTCCTTGGTCGTGGTCCTCGCTGATTTCGCCAGCGTCGTATACATCGCTGTCGCTCGCCCGGGTCATACGGCCGGCGATACTACCCGTTGCACTGGCACTACCCACAGTGCTGCACTCATTCAGCGTAGCGTGGTTTTCAAAGTATGCAGGCGCGTACAGCGGAGGTATATGGCTGGAGAATGCCTGTTGGCCTGCGCGGGCTGTGGTGATGCACCCCAAGCCATCTAATCGAGAGATGCGGTCTGCGCGTTCGGGCTCGGGGGTTGTGGTGGATGTTGTGAACGAGCAGCGTGAGTGACGACCCCGTTGTCGATAGAGCGGACAGTGATGCAGTGCCGGAGTTGGGATTGCCTCTACCATCCATCAACCAAGTCAGTCCACCGATTTTCAATTGATTTGCATGCACGGGTACAGAAGACGGAGATAAGAGGTCTTACGGTCCCATATCGGACGGAGTAGGCGGATCCGATGGGGAAGGTGGCAAGTTGATGATAGTGGGAGTGGTCATGCGGGGAAAAAAGGGGAGATTGGAGATTGATTCAAGTTCCCCAATAATCTGGGGACCAGTGTTTAGAAGGTGCAAGAGTCATGAAGTCAAGAAGTTGGATTTGGCAAATACAATTATGAGATTACGCCAAGAAAAGGAAGAGGAACGAAACTGATCTAGTTCAGGACTTAGCTGACGTCGTATCTCTTTCTTTGGTGTTTGGGCCTGATCACGTGTGGTCACGTGTGGTTGAAAGTCTCTTCGCTGATTTCCCATTTCCGTCACGCGTTCGCTGTAACATGTGATCACCTGCGCTGAGTGAAATTCAGTCGTGCCGACTGGCGAAGTGGTGCTGTTCAATGATAAGTCATTGCTATGTACGAGACCTTACCAATTTATCGATCGTTGACATCATCGCTTGGGAAAAGCTCAACTGTACCGGAAATTCCAGTGTCGCGCAATTCACCAACCCGGTTCTCGCACGCAACATTTCCAATGCACAGATTTCTCGCAGTATCATACACAGCCGTGCTTCGGCGGATCAGCAGCAGTTGGATATATTTGTGACTAACAACTTTGCTTCTTGGTACTCCAACCAAAATCAATTTTTGGCAGACTTGTTATGCTGTGAATGTAAGTACCCTGTTGAGATAAGTGATTGTCTGTTTGATTCAGATTGACTTAAAAGAGTTATCTTTGACAGTGGCGGGATGTCTCATATGTATCTGTTCCTTATCCCTGTCATCAGGTTCAGCCACCGTGATACTCAACAAATATCTCAAATTGTTACGAAACGTATTCGTGCCGACCCTTATGTAAGATTGCCCCTGGAATCGATAACCGTGACAAGAGTAGCTTTTCTTTTAACAGGCGATACGTGCACAGGAAAAAAAAGAATCCGAGGTTACCATTTGATAATCCGGACAAAGAATAAACGGAACAATAATTTCCCACCGTACTCGAAAGAAAAAGATCAATAAATACTCTCGGATTGAAGGATACTGGTATGTGCTAGTATTGAGGTGTCCCATTGAAATTCATTGATATGTGTTCTAGCTGGATCTCGCTGTTGAAGCGCTATCAGATTTCGAAGGCCGTTTTCAGCGTTTTACGACGCTGGTATGCTAAGCATACTCCGTTTACCATACGGAGACAAAGAGTGAATGGGTACTTGATGGATAAACCTGTCTTTAGTGGTAAATACCACCCCTCAGTTCGACAAGTACTTTCAACATCAAGGAAAATGATGCACCGAGATTCAATCTTGCCCTCGCTTGGTCCACTTCGTGTATGCCCGAGTCTAGCCAAAGGCACCGAGAAGTGCTTCAACGGTCGTAGCCCGCGTGCCTTTCGGACTTTCCCTATGTGTGCTGAGTGTTCTTGCATATACTGATCGAGTCCGGAAGCCTGCCCCCGTAAACTCAAACTCACATTCGAAAAGTAAAGAGGAAAGATTACCCGCATGCGCCCTTTCCTACACCTCATGTCTCGGAAGAGTCTAGACTATGAATCAGCGTGAGAAAAGCCCTTGTGGAGGCAGAATGAACGTTTTCGGTGTTTCAATGACGATGTCTCCCAAATCTCAGGCGTGGTTATAGTGTTATGGTCAAATGACTACAATATTAGCCTCGATCTCGTTTGAATGATAATTCTCGAATAGTCCAGTTCTCATGGCTAAGATTCGCCGAATTTGGTCAGTAAAGAGGCGACTCCCATTCTTTGTGCTTAAGTAAATGGCCATATGACCAGATCAGAGTAACCTTCCGCAAATGGAAAATGTAGGTATTTCGCTAATTATTTCGCGTCCGGAGCCAAGCAAAACCTGGCTTGTACATTTACATCAAGGGAGATTAAGCCATTCGTGGATAATGTTAATCCATAAATAGATAGAACTTCTCCGAATTTGACTTTACGCGTCTCGGCACCAAATCGCTCGAGCTTCCAATTCTACTTTTCGGATGCAAGCTGAAACTCAACATTAATCTGCTGGATTTTATACAATATCGATGGGAGAGCTTCCAAGCTGGAGTCTGAGTCCTTAGGACATGCGCTACCAACGCAAATTATGAGCTCTTGGCAACATCTTCGCCACTGGCCTTCTGGAGCCTTCAAAACCAACGAGAAAATATACGACGAGAATCTTCAACGGGGATCGGGCTTATTGCGATTGATGCGACGAAAGAGCTCACTGGTACCAAGAACGAGGAGGCCCACGGTAATTCTCTTTTTAATAGACCTAATGGTCGTGGGACTGCTACTCCGGACTTTCGATCCGCTCATCAGCCTGCTACGCAGAAATGAAGAGCTCTTCGGGCCTTGAGTATCACTCAATACTCTTTATACGCCAGTGCTTCGGCATCAAGTGACATCATCCTACCAGATACCGCGAGGTCTACATCAAACCACCGCAAACGAGACGATATAAAACAAGGGGATCGAGTCACAGCAGAGTTGCAAAGAGGCCCATTCAGATTTTGAATACAAGGTATCCATTATCCTTATTTTGTGAGAATTGTCATTTACGTGCGAGAGATTAGCTTAGTATCAAAGTGAGTGGCTACTTCGGGATTCAACTGATTGAACTTCTAGTTATGGACCGATGAGTCTGCTCGAAACTTCCTATCCATCGAGTATTCTTGGTTTTTAGATATCTGGGATTCCTATGCCTTTTCAATCCAGCGTGCAGACGCGCTACGATATTTTGTTCTGCGTCATTTTGGTGGTATCTACCTTGACATGAATACCTGGTGCAATCAAAGTTTCCCCATTCACGAAATCGAATCCGATAATTTGACACATTACGCCTTGTTTAAATCAACAGTGCCGACCGGTGTGACCAACGACTTCATGATAACCTCTGCCCGACATCCAGTTTATGCCGTGGCAATAGCCAAATTACCCATCTTTCATGCGATAACTCGCCTCTGGGCTCGATGGCAACCCTACTCGGCCATCATGATATCCACCGGGCCCATGTTTCTTACTCTGGTGATCAAGGAATACTTGCTTTAGCAGCCTTCGCTACCTTCGCCGGCAGTAGGAGTAATCAATGCAACGGGGTTAGCGGCATATATCACCGACCTGGAGGGCGGCACTTGGCACCGATTAGACGCACAGGTAGTTATGTGGATCGGTCATAGGCCATGGACTTGGTACTTCATGGGAACGATTGGGTTAGCTACTGGCTTTTCCATCTTTAACGGTGTACTGATGGTGATTCTTAATCGTGTGCTTCGCAAGGCTGAGCTCGGCCCCTTTGACCTGAAGCTGGCCAAGGCATCATAAGGAATAAAAAATGGCAGAATTTATCTCGAAGCGATTACTGATAGTTATCAGGTGATTTTCACCCTTTATAATTCATCGCTGCTCTTCTTGAGCAACCCTTTTACGAGCTCAATGTCTGTATTGCTCCACCGATACCCACCTTCGTTTGCACTAGCTCGTCATGCGGGTTATTGTTTTGCAAATCAACAACTTGAATATCGTGGCGAAATTCATTGGCATCAGTCCGGGGCACATGATTTTCGCGAAGACAGCCATCCAGTCGATAACGAGTGCGGCCCAGTTTCTCTTCTATGCAGCTGTTGGTAGCCTTAAGGTCAAAAAACCATCCACTCCCTCTTCACTGAACCCCTGTGCCTACAAGCTCCGTCAGAGGGGCTATATTGAAAAGGAGATCTGGCAAGGGGCTCACCTCTGGAAGGCCGCCAGTATTGGACTGCGAGGTGCCCAAAGTCTGCAGGTTGACAGCAGCGAGCAAGAGCGAGCGAAATCTTAGCGAATGAACTGGTAAAGACTGTTCGAGCCACTACTTGGACTTAGTTTGAGCAAAGCAGCATTAGGTCTCGTGACGAATCAAGTGTATCCATCTTCAAGCCGGAGATGGATGGCGGACTCTTTCGGGAGCGAAGACGCGGTGCAGTCGTTCATCTAGAAGTACTAGCCAAGTGGGTAAGCAAAAGGGGATTAAAAATACATGTATGAGCCGCTTGGGCTTCTCTACATTGTTTCCTCAGAATGAAACGCTTTTGGTTGCTACTTTTAGACATTGTGGTGTATGTATGGCACCAAAGAAATTTAGGGAAGATCTCTGCGAGTATTTATAAGTAACTATCAGACGGTGGTTCTTGGTTTTACCACGCCACCTTCACTGTGCAACATTGAACATGTACGAGCTTAGGGTAAACATAGATACACCCTTGTGTGACCATAAAAGAGAACTCAATTGTTGTCCATCGAAATGGTATCAAGAACAAAAGTCCTCGCCTCATGGCTTGTCGGTCCTTTCTTGATTCCGTTGATTAAACGATCGAGCAACCGAGGGTCTCCGCCCTTCAAATCGATTGCGAATGATCGATCAACATTGTACTCTTCAAAGCACAAATCACTTCCATCGGCGTCACATTGCATCATTTTGAACCTCGTTCTCTGAAATCGATCGCGGATTTTAGCTAGCAATGTTTCCCATGAGCCTCCCGTCATGCTACTGATACCAACGACATTCAAGGATATCTCTCGAAGAGTATTTCGATGATTGTTAAAGATCATCAACAAATCTTCCGGTAAGCAATTGATACCAGCAAGTTTCAAGATTCGAAGACGGGGTAGATGTATGGCTTGAGCGAGTGCATTGAAGTTAGGCTGCTCCACCCGAGTATCGAAATATAAGTCAAGGCATTCCAGCTTCGGAAAAAGCATGATGAATTCTCCAAGGGGCTTCGACCAAACCTGCGGCACATCTTCATATCCGGGGTTCAGTACAAGCTGCAACATGCTGAGTGTAGCGACCCATGGTACATGGTCCAGGTAGAATGCGGGAGGCAAGAGCATCTTGGGGTGCACGTGTAATCGTTCGTTTCCATTATTGATAGCAAAGGTCGTGATCGGAACTTCACTCGCAGTCATAGCGGCAAGAACGGCATGAACCGCCTTTTTGAGGTAACTCTCACTGTAATCACTTTCTATGCACGAGGATGGATAGAGTCCAGTTTCTCTCTTGATAATGGCAGCCCCCCAAGGTTGATGCCGATCATCAAGGAAAACACTTCGACAATTAGTCGCATGACGAAAGACTCGAGTCAGATAAGCGGTATCCAGACCCGTCAATCGGAGATAGTTCTGCTCATCAATGCGCTTTTCATACTCTTCTCTTTCTTTAGCGCCCCGAGAATGGGGATCCCAATACCAGTATGGTAGAGACAGGAGCTCATTATGCTGTCGAACTGGTCGTAAATGATCGGGAGAAATCACTACAGTATTGATGGAGGGGCCAAACAATGGATGGCGAGAGATATCAAGCAACGCCGAAAGGCTATGTTCTCCATGGGAGAATGGCAGGCACTTGAACTCCAGGTTTCAAGCCAGCTGGGCGAAATACATCGGTGTAAATCTTAATGCCGTCTCGCATAGTGATTGAAACATCTCGTTCAAAAATAGTCTCAGTTTCGAAAGCTCGACGATCCGGCGAGCATGTGTGACCTTTCTTGAGAATGGTTACGCCCGGCTGAAAGCCATCGTAGGTGTATTGTGGGTGCTCCTGCGGCGCGGGAAGTTTGTACCACTCCAGGTCCGGGAATTGAGATTTCAGATTTTCCGTAGTCGATGTCATTGTGATAATTAGAGAAAAGCAACAAGAGAGAAAAAGAATGCAAGATTTTGTTTTTTTTTCGACGTAGGAGCTAACCAACAATTTATAGTCGACGTAACGTGACCATTACTGTCTCATAGTATTTTGCCGCATTTCCAGGGCATCACCAAGCATGTCGGAAACGCGGGGTCCATGTCGATTACCGAGTGGCTCTTTGGGATGTTGGTCTGCAAAGTCATGAGTTGGGGAATTGCGGGACATGGTGGGGTGAAGCGGGGACAAGCCAGATAGCGGTTTCCAGCTCTGACGTTCGCGGGGCAACCCCCGAGCCCGCAACTTGCCCGTTCCGTTTAGCTTTCGTGGGGTACCCCGCAAGATACTTTCCCCAGAGTATGAGCCAAGAGACAGTATAAAATAGCAATAACAAACAAGCCATACTTCTTCATTTTTATTATTCTTCATTCTATCAAACTCAAATTTCCAACATGGCTGTCAACACACATAGTCTGCCTGTCGCAGAGACCGAAATCCCTGCGAACTGGGTGTCTATTCTAGAACAGCCTTTGTTCAAAGCAAGAAAGCTCCGCCTTGTTTGCATTGGAGCGGGATTCTCGGGGTTGATCCTTGCCCATAAGATCAAGCATGACTGGAAGATGGAAGATGTGATCGATCTTCAAATCTACGAAAAGAACCCTGACCTTGGTGGGACTTGGTACGAGAATCGATACCCAGGAGCCGCATGGTAAGCTTCAAATATCTCTGGCCACATATCCATGTCTCTTTGTATTTGCTAATCGGCCTGGTATTAGCGATGTTCCAGCCCGTGAGTACACTGGTGAAACACCGACTGGCACCGTTCGTTATTGACATACGAGACGTAGATGTTTATGTTTTCCCATTCCAGCCCAATCCCAATTGGTCTTCTTTCTATGTGGGAAGCGAAGAAATTTGGGGCTATATGAAAGAAACCGCCATCAAGTGGGGCTTGGAGAAGTTCGTATCGTTCAACTCACGAGTCAATGAGACCGTGTGGGATGACGACAAGGGCAAGTGGCAGGTCAAGGTGGGCAAGGAGGATGAGACTATCCAAGATGAATGTCATGTCCTGATAAATGCGTCCGGCTTCTTGAAGTGAGTTTCCTTGCGAATGGTCCCTTGAGCGATGCGCTGATCTACGGGCTCTATTTAGTAAATGGTCTTGGCCCAGAATTCAAGGCATGAATGATTTCAAGGGTAAATTGATGCATACAGCCAATTGGTGAGTACATTATTTCTGCTTTCTGCTGAACGAAGAGACCAAGTCTGATCGATGACATAGGGACCAAAATTATGATTGGTCTAACAAAAAGGTCGCCGTCATTGGTAATGGCTCTTCCGCAATCCAGCTACTGCCAGAGGTGCAAAGGACTGCCGCCCAAGTTGTTAACTATATTCGCAACCCAACTTGGATCGCGACAAACTATCTTGAAGAGCTTGCTGAAGATGGCAAGTTCGTCTACACCGAAGAAAAAAAGAAGCAACTCAAAGAAGACCCGAGGGCACTGTTTGAACTGCGCAAGAAGCTTGAGCATGGGTGAGTTATATCTTTCTTCTTTTGAGCCTATGCGTGGACTGACTCTGACTGACAAATAGATTCAATCAATTTTTCCATTCAATGATCAACGGAACACCAGAACAAAAGGCCATGGATCAGCTTTATCGAAAAAAGATGGAAGACGCGCTCGGTGGAGATCCCAAGTTGGTGAAACGCCTTGTTCCTAACTTCAATGTTGGTTGTCGTCGTCTGACGCCCGGCGATGGCTATCTCAATGCACTGCATCAGGACAATGTTCGAACAAACTTGACCCCAATCTCACGAATTAGCGAGAGAGGAATCGTAAATGCCGAAGGCGAAGAGGAATATGACCTCATTGTGTGCGCAACCGGTTTCGATGTCAGCTTCCGTCCATCATGGAACCTCGTGGGACGTAACGGTGTACAATTGGAAAAAGAGTGGAAAGATGAGCCCGAAGCCTACTTTGGCATGTGTGCTGTTGACAACCCTAATTATTTCATTTACGCTGGCCCAAATTCACCGGTCGCACATGGCGTTTTGATGGGCTCCATGGATGCCATGACAGAATATATTCTGAAATGGTGCAAGAAGATTGCAGCAGAGGACATCAAGTGAGTTCCTACGTTGATTATTCGCGATAGACCTTACTAATGTTGGAACGATAGATCCGTCTCAGTCAAGCCAAAGGTCGTAAATGACTTGGGCGTTTGGTCGCAAGAGCTGCTGAAGCGAACTGTGTGGGCAGGTGAATGCCGAAGCTGGTATAAGAGCAAGAGCACCAATGGGAAAATCACTGCTCTGCATGCAGGCAGTGTTATTCACTATAGAGGTATGTCGTATGCTTCTTACCTACGAAACCATGGAAGATGCTGATTATCGTGCCTAGAAATGCTTCACGACATTCGAGGAGAGGACTTTGATATTGAATATCGCTCTCGCAATGAGTTCCGGTTCCTTGGAAATGGATTGACCCAGAGGGAAACTGCCGGAGGGGATCTTTCATACTATATGAAGCCATAGAGAACACGCTGGTCTATATTTACATTGCGAATGTGTTTTGCAATTTCTTGTACATCATTGAACTATTTCGGTTTGAACTACAAATATGAGCGACAGACTTTTGGCAAACCTGGCTGAAATAAGTAAATCCACAGCTTTATGCCTCACCTGGGCCCCTTGCATTTCTTGTTATACTTTTGCTCATACTTTACTTCCCCTTCTCCTGCCTCTCCGGAAACCAAGTCTATATCAGTGAGCCTGTCTAAAACATACTGAAAAGGTGTCAATGGATTCCAAAGTAGATGCTCTAATCATCGACCGAAGGTAGGATACTTGAAGTTGGTGTTCACCGCAAAAAAGAAACCTGAAATTGCCAATATAACGGACGAAATGTTTGCCTTGGTTTTGGGATATGGGTTATGTGGATAGAGAGTATCTCTTCTGGGCCTTATGGCACACGCGTGTTGAATCAAGATAATAAGTCCATGTTGTAGTACTTGATGGGGTTTCTATCTGAGCATTAACATATTGTTAGTCTCAAAAAGCAAATGTCTACCAAAAAAGGGTACACAAGGGCAAATGACCCAGCTTTCCTAATAAAGCATCAGGCAACGATCTGATATCTGCGCCAAGCAAGATGGCCCATGCAGACATGGCCAGATGCCAAAACCATCATCATTCAACACGAATGGCAAGATTTGCAAGAGATTGCTGGCAAGAGCTGCAGGCAGTGTTGAAGATCTACGTGGAGAGTAACACCGATGTGAATGCCAAAGCTCTTTTAAGCTTCCACCATACACTAGACTCTACGGGGCATCTCAGCGTGTGCCTCGTAGCGCCTGCGATGTTATCATATGAGATGAAGGGTTAGTCAATGAACTTGTGACGTTTGAAAAATGCGCGGCAATGCTGATTCGTGCCGTGTTTATATACTACGTATGTCTTCACTGCGGCACTAGAAATTAAGCTTCTCGTACTACTTATGGGGTGTACGCCTCAGGAAAACATTGCATAATGTGCAATTTGTATCGTGGCCGGCCTCTCCTAAGCTCAACCGCATTCGGTACTGCGATACTAGGTCAGCTGTAACAAGTTGATTGAACCGCGATTGATCGATGGATGTCTGGCGACAACCTTGGAAATGATTCAGCAATTCGGTTTCATGGTTTCTTGTGCTTGATGTCAGCGTACTTTATCGTCATACCTAGGTACTTGTGAGGCCGCTTGTGGAAGAGTTTGCTATCACCTAGCGAAGTGTACAACACTACGGAACGTGCAAGGACGAATACAGTTGTCCAATCCTTCTTCCATTGATAGTAGTGCTGAAATTGCAAAGCTCAAATGAGGGTCGGGGACATTCTAAGTCCCGTAGTATTCAATATCTATGGAATCTAATTGCGTACGCAATTTTTCTAAAGTGATGGAAACACCTGGACACTCGTGGGCTTAAGCAACAGCTCGAATGCACCCCTTCACGGGACTTGCAGAACTGTCGTCGTCGTCTCTTATCACAACAAGGTTTTTGGGGTACTCAATGCCACACCTGCTGGTGAATGAATTACCCTTTGTGAATGCATGTTGAAACTCTTCTTGAGTGAGATTCTCTGTTGCACCGACTTTGCCCGAAAACTTAGTTGAGAATTTGCGGTCAAAGTCAATGAGCTGCTGGGCGATCTCGTGTCTCTCCGCTTGGTATGTATCAAGCAAAGGACTTGGATTTTCTTCTGTTGAGGGCGTGAGCCCATTGATATGATAGGCCAACTTCCATGACAAATTATAAGAATCCATCATGGAAACTCTCATACCCTGCCCGGCCTGATGAGATCATACCAATTAGAATATGATTTCAAAGTATACATGATGGTACTCACTTTCGGGCTGTGGGTATGACAGGCTGAATACATAGAGGTAGTGGTCAGCTTTGGTCTACCTGCTTGCTATAGCAAAACGTACCATCGCCGGCAATGAACACGCGTGCAACTCCTTTGGTATCTTTGACAATGAACTCAGGTGATATGCGCTGTCCAATCTGATAAGCGGCCCACCAATCGATAACTCCATCTTTAGCTTGAATAGAGTACGGCTGCAAAGCATCGGCAGCCTGCTTCATTATTCCCTTCAGTGTGATCTTTTCACTTCGCTGACGGGCAGTCTCAGAGTCGACACCATCCTGATCGCCCCCTGGCTCTGCGGTATGTCGTAAATGCACGTACAAACGGGTGAGGTATTCGCCGGAAGCAATTCGCTCTCGTGGGATAATCATAATCGACCCTGCTGGAGAGTAAATGGCGCATCTGCGTCTGATGTCCGGAAAGTCTGTATCGACAACCATATCCACAACACCCCAAATATGATCCAAAGACTCGCCTTCGAGACGTAGGCCCATGCGCCGCCGTACCACAGAGTGTGCACCATCAGCCCCGACTAGGTGCTTTGCGCGTACCACCTTTTCGACCCCATTCGTATCCAAAGTTATCTGAACTGGGAACTCGGAATCTGATTCATCGATTTGCACCGAGAAGCTTCGTATTACAAAGGACGCCCCTTGTGGAGTACCTCGACAAATCAGTTTCCAAAATACGCTCGATACGTCCTTGATGAATGGTAGCCTCATAAGGGAACCTTGACGGAGCGAGAACTTCAGGGACGACAGAAGTGCGCTCAATAATCCTATCCTTATTGGTGGAAGGGTTCCAGAACGCGAATTGCCACATATGGCATGCTTCGTTCTCGATCTCGTCGGAGATCCCAAGGGTCTTGAAAACCTCCAGTGTGTGGGGCTGTACACCATCTGCTTGACCGGACTTCAGGGTGCTAGGCTTTGAATCGATGCATAACAGAGATTTATCCCTGATTCCATAGCGGGAAAGAAGGGGTGTTTGAAATAGTCCGGCCGGTCCTGCCTATAGAAACTTCGTGAGCTTCTGGAACTGATGTAACGTGGAAATGGGATTAGCGCGAATTAACCCGACAACCAACACTTCACATCTTTCTTGAGATCCATTTCCTGGCTGAAATGAAGGGGTCAACAGAGGAAGTGGTGGTGCGAAAGATGGAAGGACGCGCAGGTCTCGTGAGGAGGAAGCATAGTCGGCGAAAACAGGCATATTGGTGGAGGAGAGATAGAAATACGCCAATCAATGATGGCTTTGAGTTTTATCAGATCCAAAGGTACTTATAATATTATCATCTTTCCCTCGGGGCGTTTCATCCCCGATGTGGGACGTATTCTGTATACGTACAAAAACTCCCACCAAAGCTGGTGAGTTGTCCCACCCTTCACCGCTCTATAGTAAATCAACCAGTTGATTCATAAAATTTACCGCACCCATCTCCCATCGGTTAGAGTTAATGATAGAGGCCGTGTTACGGACTACGAGGAGCAGGTGACATGAAAATATAGATTTTCCGCATCTCAAGCCCTGGAGCCGAATCTAAATCGATTCGACTAAAACCAATATACACCGTCTTCTCCCATCTTGCCCTCAACCATCAGGCGATTCAAGCAGTCCACTATCTTTTTCGCAATCTGCTCGCCGTATTCAATTCCCTGCTTTGGCCTAGGCTGTCTCGGGTCAATGTCTTTGCTTATGTCGTGACGTAGCCACGGCACATTGCTGTGCCCTTTGCAAGCATCTCGAAGTGTTTGCAGGTCTGCGTCATTGTATCCACCACCAGCAATAATCACTTCAATTTTTTTCCCGTATTCTTGTGTTCCAAGATTGGCCTGCTCCTTGGAGGGAGGGGCTTGTCCCTGTAGAAGTGACGGAATATCGCTTATTCCGGCGGTCACAGAGTTGATGACATGAAGCGCTTTCGTACTGTTAGGGCTTCTATAGTTCAAATGATTTATCCTGAAGGTAGCCACTAACCCTCATATTTTGGCCTGATGCCTTCTTTCACTCCAATTGCAACATGTGCAGACCTGCCGCAGATGATGACCTGAATTGGACTCATGATTTATCTTTCGGGGAAGACGTAATTGTACCAATTTTATGAATAAAGTGTTTTAAGGAAATACTGTACACCCTTTACAGGGGACAGGGACAAATAAGGGTGGCCACCTGGGGCATCACTACGTTAAAGGGCCTACACCTGATTGGTCAATCAATTATGTACCCGCATGCGGTCACAAATCTCTCCACCCCTCGGCTTTAAATCTGAAGGCCGAGGCCGAATAAGTCTCCACTTACAGGTCGGCTTTATCAAGAGACCGAGATACTGATATACATCCGGTAATTGTCACGGGTCGTCTGGAACGGGTGTTACTTGTATTATTGACTTTGTTTCGAGCTCGAATATATCTTGTACTGACGGATTTTGATAGCTAAAGAATGAACTCTGAAAAACTCTCATAGGAAGAAAAGATCTATATAATCATGTCGGCCTCAGTCACATAACCGTCATCCAATTTCTTACCATCGAAAACGTAGTTCCTGCTTATAGACTATGATCAAACCATGCAAGAGCTTGCACAAATGCCTGTTCTTTGGCGTACTTGTTCTGGGGCTTGCTCAAGTCGGCACGGATCGCGAAACCGTGTTCGACGCCGCTAAACAGATTTAACTGGTAATGCTGGCCAGTGTTGCTGAGTATATCTTCAGACTTGTGGCGAAGCTCACGGGTAAAGATGCCGTCGGTCTCTGTGGTACAATTTGGTGAGCCGTAGTGCTTAGATTGAGAGAGTTGAGTACAAACGCCACCTACCTGCAGCAGAGATGGAGAAAGGCTTCTTGATGGCAGAAAGCTCCTCGTCAGATACGAAAGATGGATGAGCGCTATAGCCAACATCGATCTTGCCCTCCTTAAGGAAGCGAGTCACATACTAGATGCCGAGAAAGGTTCGATGATGAGAATGTATTCATCCAAGTTCATCAATTTGGAAGTTTGCTTATCTTGCCACCAAAGCAGTACCCAGCAACTGCGATCTTCTTCACACCAAGTTCCTCTCTCAAATGTTTCACTACAGATTCCACAATTGAGTCCACCACATCGGTCCCATGTCTCGAGAGCCAGCCAGGAATATCGATCTTGCCAGCTTCGAAGTCCCCAATTTCCATTTGGTCTCCTGAAAAGACGTCGGGCAGCAATGTGAGGTATCCGTTGGCGGCATAGTCATCTGCTAGCAGCTTGCTGTTCGTGAAAATCCCAAATAAATCACCAAGTAGCAGGACTGCCTTGCCCGATTTGTCATTGTTCTCTGGGCGTGCAACGTAGGTAGTGACTACTCCAAAAGCTCTTTGTTAGCGAAAATCGCCTAAGATAGCTGGGCGGTCAGTTTTCGCAGACTGAGGGCTCCTTACTGTTGTTGATAGAGACAGTCTCTCCTGTTGGATTTCCTTCATGCTTGAATCCACTAAAGCAACAGGCGGGAGGTGCGTTGGAGGCCATTTTGAAATTTGAGAATGTCGTGGGTTTGCGGTAGTACAGAAATTGGATCAAAGATATGGAATTCTTATTGATCTTGAAGCAATCCGCCGGTTTTTATTTACTCCAGTGGCGGTTTTTTGTCGTGTCCCGATCCCCGTTCCCCGCAAAACACCCCGTAATTCCCCACCCCGCAGAACATGTAGTCATGGTGTGTGTCTACGTAGTATCAGACTCGACCCGAAACATGAAATATATTACAGTCCGATTTTCAGCCGAGTATCTACCAATTTGTCATGCGTAATATAGATGTAAGTATAAATGAAATTGAATTGATGGTCAAAGGCTGCGTGATGCTCTGAAAATCGGGCTATCATTCATGATCCTTTGCAGTCCAATCAGGTTCTGCATGAATGAGAGAGGCCATCAGTGATGCCAATTTGCACGAAAGTGTCCAGTGCCCTACACGCCCCAACAGATCAACTAGCATTCCAAGCGTTCTGGATGTCGCTACCGTTGATCGTTGGGTTTCGGACCAAACATCTTCAAGGAGGAACTCTTGAGAATCTATTCCCAACCTTGAAATTTCCGGGAATTCAATTTCAGAGACATGGCACACAGGTGCGTGGCGTTGACCAAACTTCAAGAAGCAGTACCAAACTAGGGCTGCCCAGTATAATATACGCGGTACATGTACCGCGACATCAGCCCCAAGAGACACATTTTCGGACTTCCGCATAATCAGTGCGGCGTGTAGCGCACATCTGAATCCACTTGTAGATTCTGCCCAATCCCTTCCATACTCACTATGCAGATGAGACTTCTCGAACCCATCTCGTCCTGAGCAAATCTCAAGGCGATTCATGTCTGCCGATATTTGGATAAACGCCGAGTGCCATAGAATTTCAAGACTGAATCGGTCGTGGTCAGGGCTCTCGAGAGGATGATTATCCTGGAAATCTAGTAAATCCTTTTCAAAGTGTGAGGACATGGTGGGCCAGGTTGCTAGTCCCTTAGCCCCGGATATTGACGCTGAGATGCTTGCCAATTTGGCGTAAGCACCAAAAGCCCCGCTTTCATCTGCTCCTTGCGAGGAGTAGAAAAGGTTGCTTTGATCCATCGACAAGGGGCTTGCGGTCATACTGGAGTGAGCAATTGGTGTGGAAATTATCCATTCCTGGAGAGTTTCGGCCTCCCATGATTCATTCGAACATACTGACGGATGCTGGACAGACGCGTGGCGCAGGAGAGGGTCTTCTGTGAACAGGGCGGAATATTCAGAGTCCTGAATATAGAGGGCAGCGGTAGCTCTGAACAAAAGGCATTAGCCATGTTCGGAACTGTGCTCATGTCTAGTGCGCTTAGCTTACCTGGATCGTTCTTCGCGTTTGGCCCAGGACTTCCACTTGCTCTCCAAATCCTCACTCCCCGTAGATTTATCGGTGGCGGCATGTTCGCATTGCTCAAACATGCCACCTTTTCTCGCCCACTTTGATATAACATTCAGCCATCATATTACAAACGGTGGAAGTCTTGATATGAATCTCACGGCAATTATGGTTCCATGCAAGGACTGCATTGTCAAAAGATTTTTCGGATTCTAGTCCCGTCAGACGAACAAATATAGGGGATTGTATTATACTGCACTCACCCCCGAAAGCATTGCATATGTATGCCCAAGAAGAGCTGCTTGGATGACCATGAGAGCTGTATCGGGGCCACGTGATACGTACTTTTCCCACTACATGACTGTCAGCTATTGGTCTGAGACAATCATTCACTGAATATATATACGCACCGAGGCTAACGATGCTTTATGCAGCTGATCTAACATCTTTTTTCCCATACTTTTAGCCAGAGGGGACCCCAGAAACAAGGTTCCTAATGTGCACATTGCCATAAGCAGAAGTGGTTGGTTGCTCGACAGTCGAAAAGTCGGAAGATGAATAACAGGGAGGATGGGATTAAATCGAGTGAGGAACATTTGAAGGCAGAGAGGTTCTGGTTGGGTTATCCACTTTGAAATCTCCGATTCAAAGTTGACATTGGTAAATATATCATCAAACAAACGATTCATCGATGCGGGGCCGAGAGATGCTTGAGTTGGAGAGTTTTGCGTCATACAACTTTCTGTTGCTGTCTCGGGGGCGATGACATTCGTTGGCGGCAAGTTCTCAAAAGGAAGCGTCGACTGGGCCGGCAAAGCTGGTGGCGACCTGTCCTGAAATACGGGCTGTGACTTGCTAGGCACAGAAATCCCCTGGATACCATTGTCGAAACTCGGCCTTGCAGGCCTTCTATTGGTTTCAGATGGCACTGGAGCCATGAACATCAAAGAGTCATCTGGGGCCCGATGAGTACGCAAATGTCGCGTGAGAGTGTCACTATCCAACGATCAGTGCGCCTTTCGCCAATCAATTTCCAAATCCCAAATCAAAGGGTGAACACCTTGAGTTCAACTCGCTTCCAACCGAAACCTTTGCCGCATTCTGGACAGGGGAAAGGCTTCTCTTGAGTATGGGAGCGCAAGTGCCTAGTCAGATGTTCCTTTTTTGAAAAGTGCTTGCAGCATGAGGAGCAGCAGTTATCGCGTTTTGGTTTGGTGATTTTTGTCCGAATGTGAGGCATGTTGGGTGATTGTTCATGAAAACACTCCACAACTTGGCCTCCGCATTTTGGGGACAGCTCACTTACCGTCAGGGTGTGGCTCCGATTATTCAGCTGGAAAAGGTTTTCCCCAGCTTTTGACTAGCGACTGTTAAATTCTGATTTGCTCCCATGGTTTGGGACGTGGCGCCCAGAAAGCTTCCGAGATCACCAGCGAAATATATACGGAGTCCAAGACAAACAGCGTATTATCACCTGCGCATGTCCCAAATCGATCAAAGCTATGAGCTACACAAGATATCGATGGCAGAACTGGGTGCTCTCTATATTCAAGCATCACCAATAAGCACTCAATCGTTGCAAGCTTGATAAAAAGTTACTAGTGGCCGTCTAGTTCAGAATCCAATGCCGCCATCATACCATCCCATTCGCCAATGTCATCACCATCGTCACCATACTTCTTATGGTCAATGTTTGTAATTATGCAAGAATCTGCCTCCATCTGTATTATATGCACAAGGCTTGCCGGGGCCGGGGTCCACTTAGTGTTCTAGGTCAGTCATCGCTCGGTGATCGGTCGTCAATCTCAACCCCGGCATTATTAAGCATAAGTGACGAACTGAAAGAGTGGTCAAATACCACTAGGACCCTTTGGGACAGGCTTATTCATCGTTCACCCAATTCCCCCTAGTATTTGTACGGTATTCCGGGCACATTCGGAAGTACGGTGTTGTAACACGCCAAAGCTTATTTGTATAGACCCCTGAGATCGTTCAACCGATCTTTAACACCTACAATCAATCACCTGATTCTATTGGACATGTTCAGTACCAGCCAGTACATCAATTCCTCATCCTGACAATAAGTACTGTTTCATAACTAATACTACCTAGGTATTCGACCTATACAAGCATATGAAAGGTCTTTTTGGACAACGTCAATCCTTTTTTCCGCGCCTCTCTAGTCATTTCGGACACTATCTCCTCGTGCCTTCGCTATGGCAAATGACAAGAAACTACACGACAATTTATCGCGCGTCAAAGCTCCGTCGCCCCTTGGAAAGTCGATCTTTGTTGGTCTTCGTTTGACCGATGCGCTTTGGCAATATGCATTCCTCCATCGTGGATGGGCCACCCAGTTCATCAAATGGCTCCGTGGAACACCTCTTCCCGTGATGGATGCAGTGCAGGGTCGATTAAGCCCCTACCATCAGATGTTTGTGGTCATGTCACTTGGCAGTGGCATCAAGTAAGCGATCCACATGGGACTGATCTCGGAACAAGAGCTCTCTGCTGGGCAGGGATTCGGCATAGGCTTCTTCAACACAGTTTTTAACTCCACGAACATTCTTTTCTCAATTTGGTCCATGACCTCCCAATCACCTGGCTCGGATACCTGGCTTGGTGTTCTTTCATCGCCATCGGTCGCAATCGGAGCGGCTGCTTACACGGTCGGCATCTTGACAGAGTTGGTGTCAGAGTTGCAACGAGAGAGATTTAAGAAGAATCCCGCCAACAAAGGGAAGCCATATGGCGGCGGTTTATTCTCCCTTGCGATAAACATCAACTACGGCGCATATACCTTGTGGCGCGGCGGATTTGCACTCGCTAGTGGAGGCTGGACCTGGAGTCTCTTCACATTCTCCTTCTTCTTCTACGATTTCGTGACTCGTGGAGTTCCAGTCCTTGATCAATACTGTACCAAGCGGGTAAGTATCTCCTTGTGTTGTAGTTCAGAGGTATAGATTGACTTGTTATTTCAGAGTGATACATGTGCCTATATATATAACAATGAGCCAAGTTGATTTCCAATCAACTTGGTCGTCTGTATAGACACTTCGGAGCTAATTCCGACGGTGCGGCTTGGTTCCTGATCTGCACCAGCCTCACATCACAACACCTTGATTTCCCCCGACGACGTGGCTTCCTACGGTTAACGCTAACTGGTCGATACTTTAGTATGGTGCACCTTGGACTGAAATCAAATCCCGCGTCCATTATCGTCTGTTGCCAGGCATCTATTAATCAACCACACGAAATAGAATTTCTCAATATGGTGATATTGAGTAGGATGAGACGCTCAGATCTTGGGCTGTGACTGGTTCCTGCCGTTGCCAAGGTTTGAACGTGTCATTTCCGGTGCCCGAGACGCTGAGGACATAGAAACGCAAACCGATATCCCATACAACAATAAAGTGATCCCAGTTCTCCATTCAGTTGGAAAGGAAGGCAAGGAGGCTCATGATAAGAGGAGCATCCTCAATATTGGTGTAGCAAGATAGTGTATTTATATGGCAGAAAGCCTTGGAATGAGAGACTTATCCTGTATTTACAGCATCGGAAAGTGGATTGACACGTAGGCCCAAACTCTAACAAGGGACCTTTCGCAGTCTGCAAGTTCGCTTTCTGTCCACGATGCATCGACTGTAACTCGACTAATTGATCCCGAGGTATGATCCAGAATGGCATTTGCGGCATTCAATTACTACGTATCCGAGACGCTCTGGTAACCTGTGAAAATACATTAGTTATACCTACCTAGGTAGGCGATTCAGTCTTTACCCATCTACCATTTCCCCACCAAAAGTTCCTTACTTCAAACCACCTTATCTTTTGAAATTTGTATAGAAACATTTTTTCTTTTTGGAAATGAAAATTGATAATCTAATACAATTTATATAGAAAAGCTAATAATATATTTGTTAAATAGAGAATAATTGACTTTTGAATCTGATTAAAAGTTAAAAACTAAAGATTCAGTAACTATAGTCCCGGAGGCGCCCACACATATAATTGACGTTCAAACTTCCTCTACCACTCTGGTTGCTGACCATTCAATTATTACCTAGATATTTATACTTGATTATCTGGAAATAATTATTCTGTTAATTAAGCAGTTCGAACTTATTTAATCAGGCAAAATAAATGATTACACCGTGGGTTACAAAAAATACAGGCCCTAAGAAATGGCAATTTTTGGTGGGAAACCACCCCCGGGGCCCGGGCGGTGATCGGTAAAGACTTAGTAACCCATATGTATCAACAAATATACATCGTGAAACACTCTTTACTCTGCTAGGCATTCTGGGGTATTAAAATTCCTCGTATATTAGTCATTCACAAAGGTAGGACCTCCTACATTAAGTCCGGAAATTCCCGCTTGATCAAGCCTACGTTGGGGAAGATTAGCTACTGGGCAGCTCGGGATTCGGGTTTGGACTGCAACAAGTAAGGCACTTACTTGGTAATCATCGCTCTTCCTCAGAATGCCGAAGCCCGAGCAAAGGAGTTGAAGGGAAAAGTGGATCCAAAATCAACAACCAAAGTGAAACAATACAGATTAATTTATGAACACAAACACACACTATGCGTCCCACCCCCTTGATAGGATCCCCGCTGCCCCACATGTGGCGGTGCCGTATAATTTTGAAATGCTTGCCTTTCATTTTCAAGATCACTGCTGCTAAGGTATGGGGCTCATAATATGCATCCCATTGTATAAGTGCTTCTTCCCGACATGTAGACTAACTATTTTGTCAGTAACTGCGAATTTGAGCGGATAATCGAGACTTTGACAAGGAGATACTCGATGCGTAATAATAACATCATGTTTTAATGTTTTCATGATGTCAAGGGGTCTCCATCAAAACCGTGGATTTGCGCGTCATCGGAACCAATCCGTTGATGATCCATTCCCCCCTTCCTGTACATGTATTTGCTCTCTCCCAGCTTAGGCAATTCGAGGTCAATTAATTCAAATAAGTCAGCAACATCGTCAAATCTCACAAGAGTTTCAGACCCGCTATTAAAAAAAAAATCTGGGTAATTTACCTAGGTATCAACTGCGAAAAGAGAATGGCGGATTCCCTTACCAGCATGTGTTGCTCGTTGAAGCAACCTCAGGAATTGGCAGTGGAATGGCGGACCGTCTGATCCAAGCTGGGATCAAAGTCACAGCAGTAGGGCGGTAAAAGGGGCACCTGGACGAATTCGTTCAGAAGCACACTCTGAATATGGCTCAGGGATTGGTTTTCGATGTGGGTGACACTGGAAAGGCTCCTGAATTTGCCGCCGAGTGCGTACTTTCGACAACTCTTGCAATGGACTTGCTAATTAGCCATCGAAACAGTGTGATGAAGCAGTATCCCGATATTGACTGTGTCTTCCTCAATGCTGGGACTCAGCGATTTTATGATCTTACGAATCTAAAAGATTTTGATGTCAAAGGTTTCCAACACGAGATCAACGTCAATTTCATGAGTAATGTTGCATTGACTCAGGCGTTCCTCCCATTCATTATGTCTAAAAAGTCAAGTTTCATATTGTGCGAAGATCTGAGAATCGGGTGACTGCATTGAATCACGCTAATAGTTCGTGCAGTACCACTTCCCTTTTGTCCGTGAGCCCTCTCAGCTCCATTCCCGCATATTCTGCGTCCAAAGCTGCACTGAATGCTTTCATTCTGTGTTTCAGAGAGCAGTTGAAAAGAAGCACTGTTAAAGTGATTGAAGTGTCTCCCCCTCTGGTGCAAAGTAAGCTGCTATATTCCAGTCCATTTCTGTATACCCTCCTAACGGTATATTCTCTCACAGCGGAGCTCAATGGACCCGTGGGTATGCCCCTACAGCAATACGTAGAAGAAACCTGGAATGGATTGAAGAGCGGAAGTGATCAGATCGTTGGGGGTACTCTCGGCGACCCGAAACTTTTTATGGACATTGTTGACAATCGTCGCAAGATTTTTGAAGAGTACTCGAACAGTTGGAACTAATGGGGAACTAAGGATGTGTAGATTTTTGTTAGAATGTCTTGGGCAGAAGCCCAACACCATATGTCTAGATATCCGTCATACATCGCAAGTGGCTACTTTCGTACGGAACTTGCTAGGAAACTACCGAGCGTACATTTCGATTCTATCGTAAGCCGAATGGAAGACACCCTTACCGTGTTGACAGTGCTCGGTCAAATTAACCGACAGCGAGAGAAGTAGTAAACAAGAGGGAGAGCTTAAAGTAACTTCGATTCATTCAATACCTACCATGATATCTGACAGACAATGTTTAGAGTGCCTTGTATCTGACGCCTCGAGGCAGGAATCTTAGAGACCATCCAGGCTTTTGGAGGTAAGTCTTAGCGTTGTTCGCGCCGGTCACTAACGGCTGCCAAGTTCCAACATTGAATCCAGCTTCAGTCCTCAAGAATCCAAGCACATTGGCTGCATATGCTTCATTTCAATCTTGAAAAGTTCTTCACAGGCAAGTGTATTGAATCTGACTACAAATCTGGGGAACCAATTGATGAATCCCCAGTGAATGCCAACATTGGAAGTAGTTCACGCAGTGAGCAGTGTTACAGCAGTATACCTGGTATATATGGAGAGAACTTTTGGAAAATTTACTTGATTCTAAAGAGAAAACAGTTTGTGCAACACCAAAATGATTATGCTAAAACTACCATGGGAAGAATGTCCTTTATGGTAACACTTGTCGGTCTAGCCATATTTGGTAACAAGGGCCAAAATCGCAAAAGGAATGGCCAATATGTCAGAACGATTAACTTATTTCCAGGCGGAAACATTCTTCTTGACGAATTCATCCCAAGTAGTAGGAGCGCTGTCAAGAAGCTTCAGGCTGGGCTCAAGAGACTCTCCAAGGTAGTAGCCAGGGTCAGCCACAAAGAGCTGGTTCTCGAGGTATTCCAGAGCGATAGCGGGTGGCAAAGAGGCCTGGTATTGCTCCGCGTTAACTTCAATGAACACAGCCTTCTTGCCAGAAACCCGAGAGAAAATGTCGACAATTTCCTGGGGGGTGTAGTACTTGGCAGCGGCCAGAATCTGGTGGTTCTTCAATTGACCCTTGTGCTTGAGAGCGGCCTTCACAAAGAGACCTTTGGTCCATCAGTTAGCTGTGGCTCCACGAAACATTATTAAGGAGCAAAAGAGGTCTTACCGGTGTCTTGGGCAGCATCAAAGAGAGGGAACTTAGCCTCGTTGCTGACAGGGTAGAAGAGCTGGTACGAGCCATCCTCAGCACGGTTCAGCATCTGAGTAAAGTTGCTCATATAATATCCAGGAAGCACGAAGCTACTGCCAACTCCTGAAGCACGGATGTACTTCTCGACGTTGGCCTTGCTGTCAAAGTGGGGAACGTTGGTGAGGCGGCCCTTGCTCTCCTCCTTCACGTTGTGAAGAGAAGAGAAAATGAGGTGAGAAACACCAACAGCCTTGCACACGTCGGTCACATTCTTGCCCTGAGAAAATTCAACGTCAGCGTTCATGGTCTCCCAGTAGTTGGTAACCAAAAACACGGTGTGCGAGCCCTTGAGAGCAGCAGTCAGGGAATCCACAGAGTCGAGGTTGGCCTATATTCGCACAAGTCAGTGACCTGTCTCTATTGACTCGAATGAGGGATATTACCGAAACAGTCTCAACACCGCGCTTGGCGAGGTCCTGTGCGGACTTCTTGGTAGTGTCACGAGTAATGCCGCGAATCTTGAACTGCTTAGAGAGCTGAGAATCGTTGAGGATGGCATCGATGACGGAGCCACCTTGGTTACCAGTGGCGCCGAAAACAGTGATCAAGTTGGCCATGATGAATTATGGATGTCAAAAAAGATTGGTTGGAAAGTGTAGAACTAAGTCTTCAAGAAGGGTTGGATGGTTGTGAATTGAAAGCGGTGAAGTGGAAGGACCTCAGGATGATTTTATAACTTCCATGGGGCGGTTAAGGCGAAGGCAAAGAACGGGGCTCGGGAAGCTATTAAGAACCAATCAATAAGCTCGGCACCCAAAGTGACCGATCCCCGTGGCCACTAAGATCCCTCGGGGTGATTCGTCCACATTGATCAGCGATCTCCGAGTCTTGGCAATGATTCATCAAGGTTTTCCCACAACGAGAAGATCACCATGAGAAATCCCCACAGTTGTAGTCGTGGATCGATACCCACTACGGCCTTGACAGAAAAGCCCGAGTCCCGAGCATCAACAGCGAACCCCGAATTTGTCAATTGACAGGTATTGCATTCTCGGCGCCGCCCTGTCACAGATCAAGCTGTATATTTTGGATAACGTTCGGTACGGTACCCGGGAAATCGAACGACTTCCGATTGGATTGTTTGTCGTCTGTGACTGTTTCATCAGTTATGTGACCTCTCAGTCAGAAGCAATGATTCATCATTGTCTATTCCACTGGGTCTAGAGTTACATCGCCAGTCGATATGTGGCCCATTAGGCTCTTGGGTGCATTGCACGCTAGGCCTATTTCATTAAAAGACCAGGAAAAGGTTTTCGTGAACAAATGGTGCAAATTGTGCAAACAGTGCAAACAGCCCCGGAGGAACCGATTGCCCATCCCCATGGAGTCCACAGAAATTGAGACAAAGTATACTTTCACTGACTCTTCCTTTCTTCTGGTCAGTAAGCTAAACCATCATGACATCAGACAACTTGGCATGGTTGTTTTTTTTAATAATTTACGTTAGTTAGAAAATCACAAGGGTGCTAGACCCTAAACGCCTGACGCAGCACAATTATTCATTTCCGGTGCCGACGCTTTCTTACCATGCTAGAGTTTCAGGAGTGCGTTTTCATACATTTGTACGTACTGGAAACCCTAAGTTACCTTGCAGGGTCATCCTGGTCATATATTTCATTACGTTCAAGGTTATAGACCTATGTTGTTCACTACGCCCCGGAAAATATCAAGGGATGCGGTGTCGACAGCGAACAAATCCCCAGCAATCTGTTCCGTCTGCTTCGCCATGTCAGTTTCCCCCAGGTACGTGTCGTTCAAGCCTTGCTGAATAGGAGCAGCCATTTGCGATTGAGCGATTTCCCTGGCACGAGCTGCTGCTGCGCGAGCCCGTAGGCGTTCCAATGATCGCATCATCAACCCGGGGCTGTTGCCTGTGGGCCCATTCCACCGGTCGTACGCTCGATTCACAGCTAGCCAAGCACGATCGGAAAGCGGAGATATCGGGCGTATGCAGAGTTCCGACAAAACAAAGGCAAAAGCTTGCCACTGAACGTATCCCTCGAACAACCAGGACCACTTGGTGGTGTTTTCATGAGTCTCCAGTAAATAAATAAATTCCAGCACTTCAATCGCTGTGAAAATGAGGACATCGCATTTCTCGGGCCATAGGTCTGCCTGAAACCCGTCAGCAGTCAAGAGTGAGAAGTGCGACACAAGCCATAGACGCGCAAGTGCGACCCGTGCGATTGTCGCCGTTACCCAGTGGATCGGTACATTGAGGTCACAATGCCGGATGTATCGCTCGTCGAGCGCCTGCCGGCACTCGTTTATCGCAGAAAGGCGGCTTTTGAGTATCGCGGGCTGGGTACTGGCCACTGGGTCGCTTATTTGCAGTAACTTGCGATTCGAGATGAGGATTTCACATCGAACGAGGGTTAAGGTCATGTCCGTAAACCCAGTCCGTTCCTCTAGGGTCTCAATCATATCCGGCAACAAGTCGTCATCGTTGATGTTTAAGGGTAGCAGTGTGTTGTAGTCCCCTTCCCGGATCTGAGGGCTGGTTGCTTGAGATTCTGATGTTCGCACATCTAAGAGATAAATGTACCACCAGGTCCGCCGGCGCATTTCCGTTTCGTATGGGCCTAACTCGAAGTGACCGCCGTCCCGATGCAGGCCCAATCCGAGACCGAGGCGAGTGACCACAGCAATCATGGTCCAGACAAAATGAGCATCCTTAGGATGAGTAGTGCAGCTCAGGAACAGTACCGCAGCTTGTACTACAATCAGTTTGCGGGTGTGAAGGAATCCAGCTCGCGCCAGTGCTTGCTCAACGGCAAAGCGAAACCTTTTGGTCAAAGTAGCAAGGCTTTCCCCCAACAGTGTAAGACACTGTTCTTCTGTCATACTGGAGGATGCAGCAAAGTAAACCGAGAACACTAGAGCCTCAGAGCCCTTGTCAAGTTCGTCATAGTTTGTGACCACGGTTTGAATCAGAGCTCTCAATGCGGATTTATGAATGATCCTCAATATAGGCGCGACATTTTCCTCGAAGGTACTCAAAAGAAGATGGCTCATAGTCGGAGTTGGGTGATAACTGCGTAGTGAAGATACCAACGAATGATAACTGAACAGAAAAGGGCTTTCAGCTTCACAGTCTGCTGCTGAAGCAGGCGTAGAGGCATCATCCACGGACGGTGTCGGCGAAGATAGCCCATCGAATAAATCTCGAATGTCTTTAACCTTTGTTTGGTATGTCAATACATGCTCAGCAAGCTCGCAAGCTCGTTCGAAATTATCAATTGCGCTGTGTGGGGGGTGTAATATACCTGATCTGCGACTTCATTTAGAACCCGGTGATTCACATACCGACTAGTTCCGTTGTTTCGGTCCACAACTAGGCGTCCAAACTGATCACTGAGCGTAGTAGAATTCTCCTGTGGCGACCGGGTTTCTACACGGGGTTCAGAATCATGCCCATCCGGTAGCATTGACTGATCAGTCGTCAATTTCCCTTCTAGCCATGATTGCACATTCAAGATGTTTTGCGAGTCCTGGTGGCCGTATTGCTGTGCTAATAGGCCCTCGGAAGGAGCTCTGGGTTGGTTTTGTCCACCCAATTTCTGAACTTCTTGCTCCAAGAGATTCAATCGTGAGAGCAACTGCGACTTCTTCGACGGTTTTTTTATTGTCGTCCGAGCTTTACGGCCAGGTGGGGGAAACGTGCACTCAATTCCAAACCTGACGCAATTGTCGCAAGGAGATTCCTTGTTACACCGCACCTTTCTGCGATTGCAATCATGACAACTTCGGTGTTGCAATGACGGTCTCCCTTCACGCGACAGGGGCTGTTTCGATTTCGTGGACTCTGTAGCCATTTGGAAGACAGGTGATTCAGAGTTGGAGTTGGAGTTGGAGTTTTGAAAAAAAGCCATTCCCCACATTGGTGACCTCAGCCCCTCCTCATGTGACGTTGGCGGGATCCCATGGGATGGAGAATTGCTTGGTCATCTTTTGGCGCCTCAGGGCTTCCAACCTTGGAACTTGGAACTTTGATCTTGTTTCACTATTCATTTCGGAACTTCAAACTGAAAGACTTACCCATTAGAGATGTGGGATCTGGACTTGGGTACGCCGTCCATGGGCCAGTATGAATGCCCTCAAATGCATTATTCGCCCAAAATGGATGCACAAAGTGCGGACATATACGAATAAAATACCCGTGGACTGTAATTTACATATGTTTTGTCCACTAGAATAATCATTCCCTCTCTCAACCTTTACAATAACGAAATTTACAAAAGTAAATTGACAGAAGTACTATTGATTTTTGCGCGTAGAATATCTTAACAAAATTGAAATGCGACTATGGAAAGGTGTGACCGTGTGAGATTTTTGTGCTGAAAATTCCTGTTGCCTCACGTGATGCCCGCACAGAGCCGACAGGCCTACGGAGGGGTTTCTTCCCTCCTGCAACTGCCTCACGGGAGTCAATTGCTCGCCTCTGCTGGTAGCCCATCATCTCTCACGCAGTCAAGACTCGTTTTGTTTCACGTCCTTTCTCTGCGGCAATAACACCGATAAGCCTTGACCATATCGCTCTCCACCATGACGTTCAGCCAGTCCAACAGTGTCACGCCTGCCCCACTTGACTCCGCTTAGCCCCCGGCCCACATTTGGGAAACCATGGGCGCGGCTGACCGTGCCAGTTGGCTAGGACAGATACAGAGAGACAGGGCCAGGCGCCTTAAAATAGATATAGCGGAGACAGACCTCCGCCGCAGAAGGCCTCGTGTGGACCTACAAGGTGACGAGAATTTCGAGGAAAACCGTGAGCCACCCCCTGAAGTCAAACCACTCATCGATATATTTCCGGGTGTCTCCGCCGCCCTTCTTACTCGCGTTCTCGAGAGGAAGTTGAAGGCGACTGAACTTATACGCGTCAAAGAGAAGTCAGTTACCGAGTAAGATCAGGAGGATAGGGTCTTTAAGATGACCGAGTCCGGAGGTATAGTAGACTTTAGGAAAACAGCGGCATCGCTTAAGGACTAAGGCCCTAACCCTTAAACATAGACGAGCTGCTTCCTTATATACCTAGCCGTCATAAGATATCTCTTCGGCGAGAAACATCTAAAGGCAGTTCCTAACCTACTTATGTTCATAAGGCAGATCCTCGATCTCGCTCAGATATATCAGTGGTCAGAGGCAGTACTGCCGCTCGCCCTTAATTTCTACTAATATATTCTGGATAAAGGAGAGCTATCGACGGAGAACAACCTCGTTATAGCCCTATTTCGCGAAAAGTATCTCCGTCACAATCTTACCCTGCCTACGAACTCACCGGCGAACCCTTTAATCCGACCTCGTCAAATAAGGTCTATGAGGTCTTCAAATAATGAAACTGAGGTATGCGATAAGTTCAACACTATAGGATGTCTCTAGGAAGGCTGTAAGAGATGTTATAAGTGTATAGCATGCGGTTTAAGCTAGTATAGCGCATCCTCTTGCTGTAAGAAGACATAGCAGGTGGACCCTACCGTTAGGGAATACCCTATAGAGACCGATAAAAGCTCTAACCCCTTATCACCAAGCCTAATTCCGTAGGGGCAACCGCCTAGGCCGAATACTGCCATCTAATACCCCGTTTTTAACCCGGAGCTCCCAAAGCTATAGTTCTCTCCGTCACTACTATATATAAAAGGCTGGAGCAACCTCTTACGCTACTATCTAGGCGATCTCGGGTCTACTATCACTAGCACCCTAACCTACAGCGTCCAGATCGGATATAAGGGCAAGAAGTAGTTTTATCACTCCTCTAACTATCATATACACGAACCCGAAATGATCTCGGCCAAACTAGCAGAGGACCTCAACCTCGGTTATATTACATTAGCCTATAGGCCCTCCTTCGTTTCGCCGCTAGAGTTAGTCCCTAAGCACGATAAGGGATGGCGCCGCATCCATGATATATCCTAGCCCCCTAGACAAGGCCTTAACCAGGGCATACCGGACTCCTGGTCAGCTATCGAATATATAACAATCGATGATATCTATAAGTAGGTCATATAAGCTAGTCTAGGTTATATAATCATCAAGAGGGATATCAAGGACGCCTTCCGAATAGTTCCTATTACTGAGGATAACTAGCATCTCCTTGCCTTCTAGTAGAACGGTTCTACTTATATCGAATTTTGCCTCTACTTTGGCCTCGCTACGGCCCTATTTCTCTTTAACCTTTTCGCCGAGGCTCTCCATTAGATACTCTAATACCTCCTTCCTATATTCTATATCAATCATTACCTAGACGACTTCATCGCAATCATCCGGTCTCCCTTAGTATCTAACCCTATAGGTCCCTTTAATGAGGTTTATAACAGAGTCACCGACTACCTACGTATCCCCCGCAATACCAAAAAGGACTAGTAAGGGACGTACGTTATAGTCTTAGGTATCCAGATCGACTCTATTGCAATAGAAGCTCGCCTACCGCCAGACAAGTTATGCCGCGCCACATTAGACGCTATAGCTACCCTAAACGCAGCGAGTCTCTCCCTCAGGCAAACAGAGCGTCTTATAGGCTCATTAGCCTTCTGTTTAAGAGTTATCCGACTTAGGAGGACAAGGCTATAGTCTCTATATACCTTCTAAGCTACCTTCCTATATAGGAGGAGCGCGCGCCGCCGTATCTCCTACAAGGTACGTGATGATTTGGAATAGTGGAGGGACTCCTTATCTCTTTTCAATAGTATACTCTTAATTAACTCCTACCGCCGCTCTATCACGTACCTCTACATAGATGCCTCCAACATAGGCCAGGGGCTCTTCTTCTTCTTATCCAAGTCTATATCAGACTACTAGCTATCCCATTGTTACCAGCTTCATCCAAGCAATGCTGCCTTACTGGCCCTTACTCAAGACGCACACGCGCACCAAGTCGCACACGCGCATATCAATACCACTAAAGTAGACGCTATTCTATAAGGCTTCCTACTCTTCAGCCACCGTTAGCTTCATCATACTCTCGTTATCCACACGGATAGCTCCACAGCCTATATAGGACTAAGTAAAGGCTTCCTTTATAGTCCGCCTAACGTACCTCTTAAAAGCCTACATATCCTAGCGGCGGCGAGAGACATCCAAATCGTGCTACATTAGCTCCCTTCCGGGGAAAACACACTAGTAGATGCCCTCTCCCGTAATAACTATCAAGAGGTTGCTAACATTTGTCCTTACTAGCAGGACCTCTCGGTGTTAAACCGCCCGCGTGGTTCTCTTCACGAGCTCCTTAGCTCAATGCAGGCCACTTAAAACTACTCTAGAGCGGCCTTAGCGCTAACACGCATTCCGTCTACTACTCTATTCAACGCAATTACGAAAAGCACTATACGCTACAAAATCTCTCGGCTTAGCTAGCCTTAAAACAGTTATTAACCTCCTAGCTAACTTCACGACTCCTTAGGAATTCAAACCAAAAGGCCGTTAAGCCCGATACCGCACTCGCCGACCTAGCCGCCCTCCGAGCTTACCATATTAACAACTTCCTTAAGGATAGACTCTTTAATAACAAGCACTTTCGACGCCTTATAGACGGCGCGAGAAGACTCAACCCAATCACTAAAGTTCGGGTCAGAAAACCGATTTCGCGTGATACTATTACGAAACTATCCGTAGGCCTAGCCACACTCCCGTCATAGTCTTTAGAGATGACTATAAACCTTCCAGACAACTTAAACTTCGCAACCGCTTACCGGGTGGCATTTGCTAGGTTCCTTCGCCTCGGAGAATTTACCTACAAGACAGAAGACCTCGGCACACATCCTACTTTCTTAGCCACAAAGCTAACACGCTCCGACATCAGATTCTCGTCCTCGTTAGACCACGTACAACTTACACTCAAGCGGAGTAAGACAGACCGCCGCCACGAAGGAGCACAGATCATCCTTACGAAAACAGGAGACGGAGCTTACCCGGTTGATGCGCTTTAGAGGCTGCTACTTCTCGACCCTAAAACGCCCGATGCCCCGTTGTTCTCCTTTCACAGAAGACCATTCAATCGCAACAACTTCCTCTCTACCCTATCGACTAAGCTAAGAGCACTTAGGATACACGCGGACGGCTACTCGGGCCATAGCTTTCGGAAAGGTGCGGCTCAACATACGCATGATAGTGGGATCCTCGACGATCAGATCCAGGTGCTCGGCAGATGGACCTCGGAGGCATTCAGGGTATACTTCACGACGAACACGTCTGCCTTATACAAGCTCAATCACCAGTTCCAGACAGGCTCGCCGGCTCCACTGTCCCTACTGCTTCCTCCACCGTCCCCTCCACCATCCTAGTTTGGCCCGGGTCATTTGGGCTCTATCTGACGCTACGGTCTAAGACCGCAGCGACAGGTGACCCGTCACGGCCAAACTATACACGTTCCTGATCCCTCTTGACTGGGTGAGGTCACTAATAAATAACAGTATTAAATATTACGAACATGCTAACTCAGCTCGGACTATATTTGACCAGCGAATAGCGATTGGTAATTCCCTTATTACTAGTGGTAGAATTCTACGCATTTATACCTAGGTATATAATGATTCTAGTCTAGCCTGAATAGCCAAGTCAAATCAAAGTTCTCAACGGTTGTATACTTATTGGACTTAAGTTTCGGATTTACTGAAAGGTCTCACTCTTGACGCTTCTATTTTCTTTCAAAATGGCGACAAACAAATCTTCCTTTAGCCCTCAGGAATTTAGACTCTTCAACCGCATGGCAGATAAAATGCAGTCGCTGGTACCAACCCTGTCCAAAACAAAAAGAAAATATAGCTAACACGACCCGACCCTATCTAGCACCAATGGTTCCGAGTTCGATGGAATGTCATATATGAGGTAGCGAAATCATCTCAAAGACCGGCGGGCATGTCTATCAAGGGCTACCTTAATTTATGTTTGGAATTTTGCCAAAATCTTGAAGCGCATCACCAAATTGAAGAGGTAATGATAAATTTATAGTTTACATCTTGCCTAATCAGTCAACTCACTTTTCCGCAGATTCGCGTCTTCCCATTTCTCGCAACGCGCATGCCTGCCTTTGCGAATCATGATGAACTAATCGCGCAGCATAAAGTGATCCACAAAGGTCTCGAAGAACTTGAATCTTATGCTCAGAACTGTTTACAAGGCAGGAACGACTTGCGCTGGAATGAGCTCAAGGAGGTACTAGACGCATTTGGGACCACGTTATGGGAACATCTGGATGATGAAGTTCGGCAGTTGGGTGCAGAAGAGACACGGAAATACTGGTCAGCAGATGAGATGACTCGAATGCCAATGTAATAAACCACCATGGATAATTATAGATTGACATGCTTTAGATCTTGGAGACAGCTTTGCACCGTGAGCGTTTGCCAGCATACTTGTACCTTCCAGGCCAATCATTGATTGAATATATTGTTTAGTTTCCTTATACATTCATCATAAAAGTGTGCAACCTTCCAAGACTGGGGCTTGGCAAGCTCTGCAAGTGTTGCGTGCCTTAAAACCTTGTAAGGCCATCGGTGTATCTTGTTTAATCAGACTGATGAAACATATAAACATGGTTTGTTTGTCGCTATAAGGCTCGATCCGTAGCAGATCTAAATAATATGTCATCTTGATCATACACGATGCAGTCGTAGTTACTTCGGTGATGAGACTATAGTAGTCAATGATATCAAGATAGTTTCGGAGAAAGATATAATAAAATCCAATAATCGATAATTCTATGGAGAACTCAATTCTGAGGGCCATCATCCTGCTAATAAATAGACAGTGGGATAAAGAGCCCGCCAACAAAGTGACGCAGAATTTGCAAACGGATAAAGATGCAGAACTGGCAGGGATACTGAGCTGTCCAACTGCATCATCAAACATGAGGCATTATGTTGAGGATTCCAACTAGACAAAAAGCCTAACATGTCAGTGTCTAGAGATCTTTATACATTCTAAAAACATTAGGGAAATGACATGTGCTTAAACCGAAAGTCAAGCTGACGGGTTGTACCAAGCCACATTGGCTCTCTCTTGACTTTATGGAATAGATATTTGGATCCACTGACTAGTATTGAGCATACCACATCTGGAAAAGAAATTGTTTGTCTTAGAGTAAGGATTTTCTGGACCCCTGAGAGACCAGTCAGACTAGTATTGTGCGTTGCAGTACCATAAATGCGGGAATCTCCGGCTGACAGTAAGAAAAATGCTGAAATGAGGATACTTTCAAGCCTGACGCTCGGACTTTGCGGTATAAATTTACTTAGCCCTCAAATCGTCTGATGACAGACTCTCCAGGAGCCCAGGGTAGTTTTATTTACTCAAGCCATTTGAGCACCACCAGAGACATGGAATGTTTGACCTGTGAGCCACTGAGCCTCAGGACTCGCCAACAAGGCTACCACTCCGGAAACATCATCTGGGAAGCCTGGTCTGCCTAAAGGTGACCATTTGGAAAGATTGGTGTCAATCTCTTCTTCGGTCATTGACTCACCCCCAGGAATGTACTTGGCTGCTGCTTCTGTATACATGTCGGTCTTGACACCTCCTGGGGCAATGGCGTTGACGGTAATATTGCGAGGCCCAAAGTCATAAGCGAGGCATTTGACCATGCCTTGAATTGCAGCCTTAGACGCAGCATAGATTGCATGTTCGGGGACGCCCTATGGAAAGTTACTATTAGCACCGTGGGCTTTTTTTTCATTTGGCATCTCATTTTTACCTTCTGCGCGGAAATCGATGACATCAAAATTAGCCGACCGTCATTAGCCATGTATTTGTGAGACTGCTGGGCAACTAAAAATTGTGCTTTGACATTGACCGAAAAGACGTGATCGATCTGTTGTCCAGTTACATCTGGAACCGCGCCAAAGTGCTCGATGCCCGAATTGCTCAAAACGATGTCGACACGTCCGAGCTCCTCAATGACCTTTTTGAAAAGCGCTTTTATGTCTTCCTCTTGAGATACATCCGCTTTCACAGTAATCGCTTTGACACCCAGGGATCGGGCCTGATCTGCAACGCTTTCAGCCGCCTGGGCGGAGCTGAAATAATTTATAGCGATATCAGCACCGTGTTGAGCAAGTCGTAAAGCGGCGGCAGCTCCAATTCCTCGGCTTGAGCCGGTGACTGCATTTCATAGAACGGTCAATACCCGTCTCTCTTCTAAAATCTCTTTCTTATGGGATGACGGAAACGTACCAATAGCGACTTTGCCAGTCAGATTCTGGGACATAAGCTCCATGACGTGTTGAATGTTGCGAAGTATGTGAATTAAAGAGAATTCTCACTTCATTCAATAGCTCTTATAGGTATATATCATGCACCTGGGGTAACGTCATCTCCCGATCTCGGTGCCTCGGCCCATTCATGAAAGTCGAATTGATTGTTGGCCGACCGCTGTTTCGGCCTCGGGGTTGAGATGTGAAGCCGAAGGTTTGTAAGATCAGAATCGCTTGCGTGTTGGCTAGTCCCGAGCTTCATTGAGCGCCAATAAAATTTACTCCACATATGACGATCATTCTTAATATCCTTGGGGTATATCATCTTCCATGTTTTGGGCCGGATGCCGAGTTCCTGGAATGCCCCGGGCGCCCGCTAGCTAGTCCTTGTATGGAACTATACTTTACATTACTTAACAAATCACACACTAAGATGTCACCGCATCAGGACCCACGGGGTAGACAGGGCGTGCAGCCCAGATGTTTCCACGAATGATAGTGGGTAGAAGATCAGAGCTTAGATGATTGCACTATCTGTTTTCATTGTATATAAAACATGACGCATAAATACAGCTTATTGTGCCTTTGCAAATCCTGATAAGGAACATTATAAAACCTATACCCGGGTCGTCGAATACCTCTCCGCCCTGTGGGGGTTCAGGTTCACTAGTTTAATGCACATTCCACATTAATGCATATTTTTTCAATTCAGCCTTCTTAATTAATTTCCCACCCACAAATTTCTTCATTAAATGTCTTCAAATTGGAGGATCGCATTACAAATGTCTAAGAAGCATTTCATTCAAGGAAGAAGCCGAAAATAGCACCGCTCGCGCGGGAATTCGACATTCCGTACTACACTTTGAACGGCTGAATTCAGGGTCCCACATAACAACAGGGCTCTGCTGGCGGCACGAAAACTCTATACCCCGAGCAAGAAGTAGCATTGCTTCATTGGATCGATACTATGGATCGTGCCAATTCTGTACCTGGTACGGCAGAAGTTCGTGGTGCTGCATTACAAATTATCCAACGACATTACCTAGAACGGACCCTTGGCCTAAATTGGGGATATCACTTTATTAAGCATCTACCACCACATTTTGAATATTTGAAGCAAAAACCTTCAGAAAAGGCTAGATACGAAGCTGTTACGCCTGGTTACCTGGTTTCTTGGTACGATCGACGATAAATTACAGTCGAACAGTATAAAATTACACCGAAGAATCTACTTAATAGTGACTAATAGTACTAGATTAACTACTTTATTTATCTTATAAAGCTATTCTTTAATTATACTCTTATTCTTTTAAAGACGCGAGATATAATATCATATCTTATCTTCTAGATCTATAACTTACTCTTTAAGTATACACTTTAGAAAAAATAGATACGTACCTCTCTTGAAGCTAGTTATATAAAAGTATATAACTACTATAAAGAGATAGACTATATATAGGGTTATATCTACGTGTTTCATATAATATTATCGCCTAATAATGTGAAGAAAGACGGAGTTTCTGAGGGTTCATGTGGGGATTCACGCGGTCAGGTGACAAACCTGGAACACACACAAAGGGAGACCTCGTAGCCGATCTTTCTTCCCTTTCTTCCTTCTCTCCTCAGATTTAGTGTTTTAGTTAAATTGGACCTTTTTCATCAAAGAAACTGCATTGCCTACATCACATATAAGATATAAAAGAATTTAAGTAGTTATTTAGCTCTAACAAAATCTAGATCTTAATAGAAGAGAAGGATAAGACGCTAAAGGATATCGAGATTAACGAGATTAGTGATACTAAAGAGTAGGGTAATAGATCTACGGATCTAATAGATATTAACGATGGTCTTAACGATAAAGAGGCTACTATTACTATTATACCGTCTTTGGTACGTTTAGGCCTCTGCATAGCCCACAAAGCCCATAGCCTAACCGTTAGGCTATGGGCTTTGTGGGTTATACATAGGCCTTGACAAGTGCTGCAGCACCAGTGCTGCGGCACCAGTGCTGCGGCAGTACTAGACCCCTTGGTCCGGTGCTGCAGCACCGAGGTGCGACGGTACCAAGTGCCTAGTCTGGTACTGCAGCACCAACGCAGCAGTGCTGCAGCACTGCATACAGTGCAAACATTCTCAATCCCGTGATATGCATAAGTTATGTAGAAAATTCCTGTATTTTCATGTATTCTGTTTGTAATTTGAAATGAGAGGGAGGAATCAGGATTTTTGACAAAGTATTACGCTCATTGGATTTGTTTATAAGTGTAGCTCAAATTATTTTTTACGCTTCGACTGTGTGCTATACTCATATTCGTTCTCGTCGTGTCGACGCTTGCGCTCTCGTTGAGGTCGCTGGCTCTCACTTTGTAAAACCCTCACCACCGGCTGTAGTGGGAGCTCAACCAAGTCATTTTCCTTAGCCTGTTCTTCATTCTCATCCAGTGGACCTGATTCAGAACCAACACTTTCGTCCTGCTCATTTGTATCATCAATATCAACCTCAATATCTCCTTCACTATCATCTTCAATATCTCCTTCATCATCACTAATGGCAACAACCTCACAGTCAGGTAATCGGCCCTCAACCTCTTCATCAGCTTCCATTCTTTCAATCGGATCCTCGCTCTGTGTAGATAGTTGGTTCTCAGCATAGTTTGCATTGAACTGTGTCATACAGCGAAGCATCATGAGATCTTGGATCGTCGTAGCATTCAATGACCCACGTCGATAATGGCAGATGTCACGGGCAGAGCTAAACAAGCGCTCTACACCTGCACCAGTAGCAGGAATAGAGAAAATGTCTCGAGCAAGGGCGGCGAGTGTTGGAAATTGTGATTCATGCTCCTTCCAGAATTGACATGGATCCTCATTGTCATCCCCTTGATTTATTAGTATATCACTTCATCAAAAAAGGGTATACATACGAAGATTCAGATAACTTATAAGCTCATCTCGCCATCCAATCTTCTCTTGGATAGCTGGTTTCGGCCTTGTTTGTGCAAGTAAACTTGCCATGCTTCCACTTCGTTGAGGAGCTTTACCTTTCTCTTTTGATTGACTTGAAGGGTTATGCTCAAAGTATCGTTCAAGATAGGAATGCAAAGAGCTTTCGTACACAGAATACCAATCTGCATCATCACCAGCCCAATCTGGTCCTTTGAAGTAATCCAGCTTGTGTATCGGGGTAAGGATAATACCCATTGCATAAAGATCCCCATGAGCTTGCTCTGTAGCTGTATAATAAGCTGTAAGCTTTTGCTTTCCAGCTTGTAAAGCACGAAGCATTGCTTTCTTCCAAGGGACTTTCTTTCGGATCAAGCGTTGTTGAGAATCTTCAAAATGTTCAAAGAGTCGATTGTACACTTCGAATACACAATGGACAGTGACATCCTTTACCTTGGATAGACCGACTGTCCATATGTAGAAAGGCTTTGTGATGTAGAGAAGGTATTCAACTTGTCGCCATTCTTGTACACTGAGCTGGAATTGGGGCTGATTGTAAACAGTGCAATATCGTTTGAATGTTGTATTCAAGCGATTAGCACGTTGAAGCATCAAGTACGTTGAATTCCAACGTGTGCGAACATCCTGGATTGGTGCGAGTTTGGGTTCGGAAGATTGAAGTGAAAGAAAGAACTCTCGTCGTTGAGGACTAGCATTCACATAAATTGCAAAGCTTCGAATCTATTTATGTTATTAGTATAAAGATCTTTAACAATTGTAAAAAGACAAACCTTTGCAAGTGTATAGATGATTCCTTGTTCAGATTTCGCTTTTCGAAGAGCTAATCCATCGTCTTCTTCCGACCAAACAGTATGAGTAGCATCATTATTTGGATTTGCTTTCATCAATCCAAGAAGGTCTTTCAAACTCAGTTGAATCACATGGGCAAGACATGGAATTCGTACAATCTGGGTACTGTCTGGCAGGTTGAGCTCCAGGATAGACTCTGAAAGGCTTTCCACAAGTGTTTTGTTGTTAGATGCATTATCAGTAGTCACTGCAAGCACTCGATCAATGATATCATGCTGTTGTAACACCTGTTGTAATACTTCACTCAGATGTTTGCCAGTATGCTGTCCATGGATTGGCTCGAATCCTAACAGAATCTCATGGTAATTCCACCTTGAGTCTAGGAAATAACCAGTGATTGCTATAAATGCTTGTTGAAAAGGAGAGGTCCAGCAATCAAGTGCGATTGAAAGCTTAGCATTGGTCGGTAACAGAGATAAGACTTTCTGTTGATCACTTTGGACTAGAGATTGTAGACGTCGTCGAGCTGTTTTTGGTGCAAGGATTGGAGGTGCATCTTTTGAAAGACGAGCAAATCGAACAAACTCATAGATTTCCGGCCGAGCAAGGAACTGAAAGGGAAGCTGACACATTGTGATTAAATTCAGTTGAACTCGTTCCCAGTCTTCAATATTGAATGTTGTTTTTTGATCTGTAGGACAATCATTCTGAGTAATAATATATTAATAAGTATGAGGATAATTAAAAGATTCGATCACAAAAGGCTTACCGCAAACTGTAAAGACTGCTTCAATGTTTGTTGAATATTTGCACTTTTTCCACTGCGTTCACAGGCCTTACTCTCACGGTGCCTTTTCATCGAATTTAGACCCCCAGATGCGGATGGGTGAGGAATTGCTTTCCCACATCGCTGACAAAGAGCAGCTGGCTGCCCAGTCTGATAGTGTGCAACTTGGTCAAAGTGTTCCCATGTTGGCGAGGTATAAGTCGCGTCGAAATTCACTTTTCGTCGCGTATTTGTTTGGGCGCCCGAGGTATGTCTCCACCACTCAATGAACTGAGTCTTATTCATTTTTGTATATCGAACCCAAACCTTTGCTCCAGGGCCAATCCGTTCGAGTAAAGCTGGTGCAGTTGTGATGATAGTAGGCTGGGAATCGGAATAGACTGAGGGTGCGATTGCATTTGGGGTCTGTTGACTGATTGACTGGTCTGGTGTAAGGGGCTCATGCGTAAGATCAAGAGAGAGAAGGTCGTAGTCGGTAAGGCGGTCGGGGTATTCGATTTGTGAAGATGAAATTTGAGAAGATGGGCCAGCTTCAACAAAATGTCTAGAATCCGACATGCTGAAGCTTTGAGTTTGATATTAGAAAAAGGTTAGAGGATAGTTGGAGTATATTCTTATGAAATTTACCATTGTCAATCTACAAACGAAGAGTATACCTAGACTGAATGTTAAGAGAATACGATATGATAGATCATAAAGTCGGTGACAATAAAGTATCTTATTGGCTAAAATTCAAAAATTTCCCGAGCGGCCCCGCACAGTGCTGCAGCACTACCGCAGCACTACCGCAGCACTTCCGCAGCACCGTAGAATTTGACAGAGATCAGCGAAATTGGGGGTCTGTTCGATCCCCCTGGATTCAATTTTGAGGTTAAAGGATTTCACCACCGGAGACCCTTCAACCAGAAATATTCGAAGTCTTCACCCAGCGTCTAGTACTCAGCTCCTTGTCTCTTTATTTATTTAAATAAGAAGATTATATTAAAGAATCTTGATGAAAAGCTTTATTTTCTCCAAGTGGTTAATAGGGATATATTACTTAAGAAAATCATCTTGGGTGCTCGTTGATGTTGAATATATATATATGTTAGTAGATTATGACGATATATATTTCCATGTTGTACGTGTGAGTTGAGAATACCCGTGGACTTAGATTGGATATCTGTAAAGTTAAACATAATAGATTACAGTATTTTATTGGCATATGTAAGCACTTTATGCTTCCATTTTAGGTAATTCTTGGCAAGATTTATGCTTCGCAGCACCATCGAAGCACTGCTGTTTAGTGCTGCAGCACCGGACAACAGCACCAAAATTAGGCTAGTACTGCAGCACCTCGCAGCACCATACCGCAGCACCAAAATCCGCCAGGTGCTGCAGCACTTGTCAAGGCCTATTCCTGATATCATAATGGGAAAGTTATGTTAATACAAAAAATAGCGGATAGTACCTATAGCCTATTAATTGACTTGATATTTATTCATATAACATACTAGACAATTTTAGTAATTGTATAGTCAAAAGTAGTATAATTATAAATATCAATTATTATATCATCTATCTTTATTACATTATATCTTATAGTTCCTAAAGCTAGGAAACGAAGGAAACTGTCACAGGGTTCCAATGGAGTTGTAGTATATAAGATGGATCTGGGAATGACAGAACTGAGAGTTCTGTCATAATGGCCTTTTGGTCTAGTTGAATGTATGCTCCCAGACATACCCCTTCACAGAAACAAATATAGCAAATAGAGAAAATAAGAGATATATAAAACAACTCAAGTTGAATTCCATAGTTCTATATTTTCATCCATCTATTTGAGGATTTGATAGTAGGAATAAGATATTATACAAAAGAGAAAAGATTTAAAAATTATTAGCGATTGAGTCAATATCTTAATATATATATATATAAATTTTTAGTATAAAGCTTGATAAAGAACGTTACGTAACTCTCTGAAAATCTTTTGCTCATTCGCCAAAGAAAGTCTCCAACAGGTGAGTGTTTCAGTTTCTAGCACCTAAAAATATTTCGCATATACCCGGAAGCTTGAATCGTTGATAATCAGTGCACACTCAGACTCCCAATTATTATAGGTCGTTTCAGGAATAACTCTAATTGCTTCTGAAGGCTCGCGATCTGGTAGCAAGGCGTCTACAAATATAGGCAAAATCGAATCATTTTCTTCCGCCCTTTTGATTGTATAACCTGGTTAATCCTTCCCGTTGCCAATAGAGACAGTGCACATAACTCACTTGCCCTTGCCTTTGATATCTACCCACTTTTATAGATATTGGGTCGTCAGGACGTTGAACGAATGGCACCCCCGTTTCTATCATAATATCTAGAAGTTTGTTAGGCAATCTAGATAGTGATTTACTTTCCGTTGGGTTTAAATCTTGATAAGTAGTTGTTACGCACACGCTAACTGGTCGTCGTTAAGTTAGATGGAATCGGGTATACTGTCCGTCGTAGTTCCGCAGACTATCAGGTCTCAACGATCTCGCTCTCAACTGTGCTGTTGCCTCGCAGGCCTTACTGCAGTCTGAGTGTCTTGAGGTATCGAGGAACGATGCCAGGTAGGGCGCCGAATAGATATACACCGGGGTGTTGGTCGATTCGTAGTGGTTGTCAAGTTATAATCAAGTAAAGAGTCTCTGAAGTTTCAAAGGTAGGCACAAGTAACAATGTATGGATTGAAGACGAAGAACTAATAGATACATGAAATGAGTGTCCTTATATATCCAAGTTCCTCCCGTCCTCTCGTAGGATGGGTCCTATCCTGGGATGGGTCCTATCCTACGATGGGGTGGGCCACGTGTAGTTCTGGGCTACTCCCAGGAACTATAGTACCCTGCGCCAGATCCTATCGTAGGATGTGTTTGGTCACATGTGTTGCTAGGCGTTCTTGCGATAGAGTCCTGCCTCGCGATGTGGTGTTTCGTGCGACAAGTCCGGTCGCAGGAACCGTGGTGTCACAGGAATCTACCGTTCCTGTGACGTCAAGTGCGTTCCACTGATCTTTCCCGTTATACCATATCGGAAGGGTACGATGGGAAGACCACGACTTTCTGGTCTTGGTCCACGTGACTGTGGCTGACGTAAAACTGATTGGCGCTCGATGGCCCATTGTCAGGTTGCGTTCCCCGCAACTGATTGGTGACTGCATGTCCGTAACACTACTTCAAAGAATGAAGTATTAAAGTTTCTATCAGTTAAAATCATAGTAATACCACCAGCTAATACAGGTAATGATAATAATAACAATACAGCAGTAATAATAGTAGCTCATCCAACAACTTTTTTTTTATTTTTAATACCAGTATTAGGTATAATATTATTATTAGTTAATTTAATACTTTCACCTCAAAATTCTATTTATATATATTGTTATAATAAATAACATATAAATAAATGATAAGTATAATTTCAATTATTGAAGGGTTATTATTAATAGTACCTGCTTTACTTTCAGTTGCATTTGTAACTATAGCCGAACGTAAAACTAAATATTTAGTTGATTAGCTACATGTTACGGTGGTTCTTTACATTCAAATAAACACAAATATTAAAAAAGCAGTTTTAAAAGCTAAATTTAAAGGAGATGAAGAAAAATTAACAAATATAAGTTTTTATTTAGAATTATTAAAAATTAAACAGGAACTGGCTTAATTGTATGATTTGTATCTAAAAAAAAAAAAAAAAAAAATGAAAGCTCAATGGTAGAGCGGAAAACTGTTAATTTTTTAGTAAATGTTCGATTCATTTTATATATTAATAATCTCATTTTTAGAAGTATGCATTACAGCGAACGCTGGGACTCTTCTTACTAAATCTAGATGCCAGGGATTTTTCCGTCCTCCGTATACCGTCAAATTGTCATTAATCGTAGGTCATCTCAGAATTTTGACTCAATATCATACTTTAACCCCGAGGTCGACCTTATCACATAGCCTGAGGGCCTTTGTCACGCGATATCTGTCCATCTGATCACGCCATCACGTGATACCGACCTCGGGACTCCTTGCCCCTCCCTTGTCTGCGGCATAAACAACCAATTCCCTAAGGATATTATAAACCTCTCATGGCAACTCAAATTACTCCACCAGGAAGTTTCCTTGAGCCTCCTCTGAAGCCGCCGCTTACGAAGGACAAGACGTCGTCGAGAAGTGCTCAACGTGTGCTAAACTGTTTCAAGCTCCATCGTGTTGGTCATAGGCCACAATTTTGGTGGCAGCACCGGCTCGCTTTCAACGATTATAGGGAAGCTTTACTTGTGCTAGATAGTGACAGTTCCCTCCGAGACTACGTTGAAGACAAAGTTAGGTAAGTACTACCGAGCGTCGCTTTGCAAACACATTTATTCAGCTACATCATAGGTACGACTACGACCCTTGTCGTTCCTGTCTGACTATCCGAATGCCAAGTCCTCTTCATGACGTTTTTTGTGCGAAGATAGTCGAGGATATTTCATGACAACTGAAGCAGTTTCAACAAAGTGGAGACGCCTCCGCTAGTTTTGCGGCTCATATGAGGCTCGACCGAGAAATCTTGATAACATCGAGACAGCTATGTGACTTTCTCTCACGCGCTGAAGATGAACAGCCGGTACAGACACTTCAACAAGGCTCTATAAATCGACTGCGACCGGGCGCGGGAAAACGTCGTCGGCCTCAGACTCCTCCGGAGCAACCAATTTCGGAAGAGGAAGGAACAATCGAGACAAGAAGAGAAAGTAAACGCGGGCGTCGCAGCAGCGACTTTCGTCCGAACTCTTCGCCGTGAGACGTGGAACGACTTGTGAGTTATTTGCCCTGTTTGAGACCTTCAATGACTAGTCTGATAATCCCTACTCTCCGCTTCGCTTATTTTCCCTGCTTCCGCTACTTGCCAGGTTCAGTCTCACCAGATTTTAAGGAACTCATTTTTCCCCGAGAGATTCGCCTCTTAACATCGTGAGTTGGCAATCATGACATAGAGACAAGGCGAAAGAAACCTCAACACCACTCGGAGCGAGATTGGTATGGTCGCGAACAGCCGTGAGAAATAAGGGGCTGAACCACTTCTAGTTACAGGCCCTCGACGATCATTTTTCTGAGGAGAATTATAAGCCGGCGCTATAGACGTGATAACTTCGGCGGTCAGAGAATCTTGACAAACTTGTCTGCCACCTGACAACAGTTGTTGACATGTCGTATTCCACCCATAGCTCCAAAAAGATACACAAGCGGCAGCGGCAACGGACTATAGATGGTGCAACAGCAAATTCCTGAAATTCAAAATCTTCCAAGCGGAACGTCCCACTCTTTGAAACTCTACAAAACCAGCAACAGACACAAGTTGCGGGCAAAATAGTCGACCATTTGAAGCAAAATGACGATAATGAGACGCCAAGCGATAAACAAATATTCTAAGGTGTCTGTCTCACTTGCTCAGAAATTGAGGCTCAAAGTGCTCCCATGTAGGAATTAGCTAGATTCATACATCTAACTTGTACCCACTGGACGTCATAATCAGCTGAGGTATATCGGACGCCGACGGAATATCTATTTTCGTCTTCACGTTAGACAACCTCTTTTAGGACTTGATCGGGAAAGGCCACATGACTCTCGCCTCTTCTGCGGATCTCTCCCCAGCAACGTTTTCAATTTACATATTCAACAATTCCTCATTCTTCGTCCTCTTCTCATCCATATCCAATCCTGGTGCGACCCATCTCCCTCGTTCCAATCAGCCGATGGCCGATCGCAGCTCTCCCGAATTATAAAGATAGTTAATTAAGAGCAGAAGAAAGACGGAAGCAGGCGTAAGAACGCGAGAAGCAATCATGAGGGAGACGAAAAGTAGAAGAGCGCAACCAACATAGCTCTTTCACCGAGCTTTTACACCACTATCATGGTATTCACTTCCACTAGTTGCGAGCTCCATAACTGAAGGAATTAAAGCGCAGATGTGAAATTTCATTTCATTGCGTACTGTGAATGCCTATTTTGCGAATGTCCGAGCTTGGATTTTTCACGGCTTGCTGTATGACTGGCCAGTCTCTTCAGTCTCATTCATCTTGAAAATAGTTTGATTCATCTCATAGCAAGGAACCTAGGGTATAAGTATAACATTATCAACTCTGCAACTATTTCACTTGAATTTTCTTTCTCAATCTCCTTATCTCTGATCGTTCGCGTCTCGTTGTTAGATATGGAGAAAAATAAGAAAGAAGAGCACCCTCGAGATGGCCCTCCCGTCACTTCTCAACTCCATACGGAGGATATGGCCCTCTCATTGCAAGAAAATGTGAGTTGTGATCTAAAACAATCATAAAAGCTCATCTTCTAGCTGACCATCTGGCTTCGATCATAGAACCATTTCCGATGTCTCGTTCTTCTAGTCTAGAAGGAAAGAAAACAGCAAGGTATTACGATCTTGTCCCAATCTTTACTGTGCTCACTTGAGAAGAATCTAATATTATTCTCCTGAACCATAGGTGCTTCATCCAAACAGTCCGCGCACGGCTTCTTTGGGATGGAAATAAACAAAAGTTCACGTGTATTCAACGGTGATGCCAGAGGCAAGAATCCCGATGGAACTTCGCTCCATATGATCAGTGGAGGGTTTGTAAAGAACAATAGCACCCTGTTCAACGGCGATTTGGACCCGGAAAGTTTTAAGAAGATTTTTGCCAAAGAGCGATAGAACCACCGAATCGGAACAACATATAGCATGTCGTCTGATATTTTCAAGGTCGATTTATTTTTTTCAAGGTTTCTGAATGCACATAAAGTATTTTCTTTACAAATGAAGCCTAATCAGTGTGAGGATACCCTCGACTGTGCTTATGAAGCAGAGAAGGCCACACGTGAAAATATCTCCTGCCTCTGCATTGAGGCTAGTAAATACTATAAAAATGTGCGCTCATGAATTACTACTGGAAAATTCTACCCCCACTGTATCTTTTACCCACTCGGCTACCCTTTTAACAGCCAATTCAGGTTCATCCTTAAAACCTAGGAGGTAGCTCTGGATTTCAGCGGCTGTATATTGCTCAGCTAGAACCAATTCGGCAAACTCAATGAACAGGTCCAGAATCTTTTGGGGTTTCATAGCTCCAGCTGGCTGATTCTCCATTTTGCGAGTCGTAATGCATGACACATTGGCAAACTCCAGGTCAATGAGTGGTTTGTAGATGAGACGGAGAATGCTTTCAATACTGCTCTTATCCGCATACCCAAAGTGAAACATCTTATCCACACTATTAGGGCGAGTCAAAGCAGCGTCCATTTTGTCAGGGTGATTGGTCGTCATGATGAGAATTCGACCTTCTTGGGCTCCAACACCATCTAGGCAGTCCATAAGAGCCGAAAATGAAATGCCGCTATGTCTCACAGTTTTGTTCTCAGGGAAGCCAATTTTATCGCTTTTTTCAACTTCGCGGTAGAGTGGTAGACCCATTTCTGCATTGTCCACGTCTTCGCGCAGTATTATGCAGCGGCTCGGAAGCTTTTGGAAAAGTTTAGACAGGCTGTCCTCATCGATCTTGCCGGTGTTCAAGCTGATAGTATAGATGTCTAAGCAGAACTGACTAGCAATCACAAAGCACATGCTTGACTTTCCCGTCCCTGGGGGGCCATGAAACAAAAAGCCGCGCCGGTAAGGAATCCCGTACAATCTATACCAGAATTTTGTTTTTGGACTTGGAAATTTTTCAATATTTGTGACGATCTCGGTTTTGGCTGCTGGATCCAGCGCTAAGGTGGAAAGCGATCGAGGAGGCTTTGACGAGCTCAAAGCCCAACGTTGCATATTTTGCACTTTCATGCCGCGATAAATTGCCACTCGACTGCCCTTGCGCTTGAGACCCGTTTCCTGCACTTCTTCCAGAAGCCTAGTCAAAATTTGTTTTTTTCCCAAGAGAATATAGTAATAGTCTCAGCGTCTGTAAGCTAGATTTACGAAGTATAAGATGACTAATCCCAGGTGCATGGACAGGAGGGGCGCGGAAAGATCTCCTAATTGGAACTAGTGGTCCTGAGGTGGGTCCCTGGAAAATAAAGAGAGTGAGAGTAGAGTTAAAACTGATTTCGAATATCACTGTACATCCAGGTGACTGTATAACCGGGGATCGAACGACTCCGCCATGGAAAAGGGTAAAAAGGGCAGGAGACCTTTCCCGGTCCTTCGTCCCCCATCTTCTCTCCTCAAACCCGCCCACCCCACTACTCTACCCGCACAAACCGCCCCGCAACACGCCGATCAGCCTTATGACCGTATCTCGACCACCCACGGCACCATCGCCGCCAGAGCTGTCTCATATCATGGACAGCTCCTAAGCGGCGTCACCCCTCTCCAACTAGCACAGAATGGCCTGTATTACAAGCCATTAGGGCCGAACAACCGAGCTGCATGCTGCTTTGCCTGTGGAACGACAACCCCTTTAACCACATTCTTGCGAGCCCCCATCGAAGAAATACCGCGACTTCACACAGAGAATTGCATGTGGCAGATCATCTATCGCGATCTAAAATCACATTTCGAAAATCCCGACCCAGTGTCCCAGTCAACAACTACTTCGGCCAAATCAACACCTACGCACCCCCACCTTCCCTCCAACAGATTACCCCCGAAGGCAACCATTTCGAACCTCAGCATACAGTACGAAATATCTCCAGCGGCCGGTCCTACTACTCTTACCAGACACCCACCAACCCCTCTACCTCAACCGCTACCGTCGCAGCAAGCCGGCTCTCCTCACCCTCTCCAATTGGCACAGACTGCTACTTCTCCACCTCAACCCCAAAAGCCCACCTACGCCTCGGTCATCCAACATGCACCCACATCTTTAGCGCAACCGACACCTAAAACTCACCAACCTGCATCTCCTCTCAAATCCACACTCACAATCGAAGATCTTCATCGCCGTTTTCACAATAAACCACCACCGTTCAAGGACGAAAAGAAAACCAGGAAACAATCGGCTAATCTAGCCCGCAACAAGCCAGCTTCTGCAACACATTCTTTAGCCAGATTCTTACACTCAGCATTGCCCGCATTCTCGCGGTTCCTATCAGAATTGCAGCCAAATCCGGACAGTCGCTATCCGTCTCACTTGAAATTTCACAACAGCCGCGTCATGAAGGCAGCCTAACAACGGGAACGGCAATGGGCCAGGGTAGGCCGTGACGAGGCTCTAAGTTCCTGTCAGAAAGTGGATCATTCTAAAAGTACATACTCGGATATATAGTTGTCGTATACTGCATATCGCTTTGCGAGGGGTCAGTGTAAATGAATTCTACTACTACTACTACTACCACTGTACATCCAGCAGCTCTAAACTTTTTAGGCAGTCAATTTTTGCTCAATATCATGGTTTCAACCATTTCGAGCTTTGACTTAGCGCGATATTACGAAGAAATCGTGATATTGATGGAAGTTTCATAGGGACCGGTGGAGGCCGCTGAGAAGCAGCGACGAGCGACTACCTGCTCACCCTTGCTTATCCCTATGCCCAGTGAGCAGGTGGAATAAATCTGAGTGAAAAGGCTGGGGGATGCCAGGTATTAGGATATTCAGGTGACTAGTATCCTCGCAGTTCTGCAGACTTCATGAAAAGGTGGTTCCTAGGCTGATGGCATACGCCAGCTTCGCCTAGGCAACACTTACGTGCGATTTCGTATCGTCTGTTCGCTCATTTGAAAGGGCTTCCGAGTTGATAGTGTCAAAGCTTGCTTTTTATCGGGCGGGAGCTGGCTGATTATCGCGTCCTGCGCTTAATTTTGGTTTTCTTGCTCGGTCAGTCCGGTTCCCTAAAAAGGTGCTGATCATACCCACATACCAGCAAAATGCTTGATGGGGGCTGTCTGCCAATTGGATTTCACTGATACGTTCTGTATTCTTCACAGTACAAGGGGCAAATATCCGGTAAACTTCTTTTACGCCTCTGACAAATTTCTCCCTTCCCCGCAACATCCACTCTGACAATGAGTGGTAATTTCGGCGCCCCATTCATTCCAAACGCAATGAACTGGTAGACGACTCGGCTTCTTTTCATAGCACATGGACTGCGCCTGACTATAACTTACCATCTCTCGAGGCGGCGATCCCTGAAAATACTTTTACAGCTACATGCGACCAAGCAAATGCCAAAGTTCCTATCCCACGAACTGCTCAAAGCACTAGATGGATCGCCCGTGGTCGAGTCAGTCGGGCATGTGAGAACTGTCGTGACCAAAAGGTCAAATGCAGTGGAAATCGGCCAGTTTGTGATCGGTGTCGAAATACCGGTGCTGCCTGCTTTTATGGCGATCGAAAGAAAGAGAAGACGGTGAAGTGGGTGCCATTCTGGCGTCAACGCAAGACAAATCTGACTGAATTCTAGGGAGCTGAAGGAGTTGACTTCGCAGATTAGCGCCTTGCAATCCCTGGTGCGTAATTTCTACCCTACGCTCGATGTTTCATCATCCCAGCTAGTGGATCAGACTCTGCGCGAAATAAGCTCAGGGCTTCCGCTCCCCCAAACCGATCCCGTTGCGCCTGACTTGTTCAGCTTCCCGCCGGGCCATATTCGGCAGGTCAACCCTCCTATGTCCTTGATCGATGTCCGCCCCGGCTTTCAATCAAGACTTGCAGACTACACCGAGGAAGACTATGACTGTGATGATAGGGTACGGGCCTCGGGGTTCGTTGGTGAACATTCTGAGGTGGCATGGTTGTACAGGCTCAAGTGCGACCTCGACCAAGATCTCTCAACAATGAAGGAGACCCCTCAACACTTAGCAATGTCTTCCATGAATTTTTTCCGAGACGACTCGCAGGTTTTGGTGCTCGACCCTGTTGATCTCGCATGCTGGCCCCCGCAACACGTTGCCGACAAACTCGTTGACGCTTACTTTCAGTTCGTGCACCCTGCATTTCCGATCTTTAGCAAGACCACTTTTCTACGTCAATATCGATCATTCTACTCAAAGCCGGATTCGCAACCGGGCAAGAAATGGCAAGCATTGCTGAACCTAGTGTTTGCCATCGCCACCAGACATCTTATTCTTGCCGCTCCGCCCTGGTCGAACTGTGATGATCATCAGAGGTTCTTTGGACGGGCGTGGAGCGTGATTGTGGAGCAGCTTGCATTATTAGACCACCCGGACCTACAACAAGTGCAGACTGAAGGATTGGCCGCTTTCTATCTGCTGTCTGTTGGACAAATCAATAGGTCGGTCCTCTCCGGGGGTTGTATAGATTTTCGGTGTTCTAATCTATGGGGTTTTCTTTTCTAGGTCCTGGAGAATCATTGGGGCTGCGATTCGGTCGGCTGTGACAATGGGTTTGAATCTTCGGAGCGAGAGCCACAGTATCCCGTATTTCTCGAAAGAAATCCGCTACCGATTATGGTGGGCACTTTTCCTGCTGGATACAGTCCTATCTGAGATGACTGGTCGTCCTCTAAGCACAGAAGGCATTTTCTGCACGACACCTCTTCCAGTACCATTACGCGAAGAGGACCTTTTTGATGAGCGAGTCGTGCAGCTTGTTACCAGCAAAAAAACCGGAGCTGGGCTTTTCACTTCCTTGGTTCCTAATAGCATATTAGCTCCGCCCGAGGAGAGCGCGAGCCGAAATAATCCAGCGCAACTAGGGCCTGGTCAGCTGAACGGAAAGAAACGAACACCGCAAGATATTGCTGAAACGCACACAACTAGCACCAGTCTGGCGCCGAACACTTCTCTATGCTTCTTATACGCCGTGGATCTAGCCCATCTCTTGCGAGAGGCAATCAACAACCTGTACGCCCCTAGAGAGACACGTCGGTCGTGCCATGACATTGAAACCGTAATTTCTAAGCTCAACAGTCATGCGGACGACTGGCTTTCTCATCTACCAACCGAATTTTAGTTCACAAGTACGAACACGAATGCAACTCGGATATTCGCACAACAGCGTGCGATCCTCGCTTTCCGATTCTACGCCACTAAATTAATCATCACACAGCCCTCACTCCGTCTGTCTGGCCCTACAATGGAAGCAAGATCCCCAGGGACTCTCTCCAATAATCTAGCGACAATATGCCTTCAGACGGCGTGTCAAATGCTCGATCTCTTGCCCGATGAGCCAGATTGCTCTTGGCTATATGACCTGGCTCCGTGGTGGTCTATCCTCCACAACATCATGCAGTCGATTACTGTCCTCCTCATCGAGCTCTTCACTTTCACTCATATAGGTACATCCAAGGCAACAGGCATTATCCAGCGAGTCAAAAAAGCAATTCAATGGCTGAACCAGATGTCTGCTAGAGATCCTTCCTCGCAACGAGCCTGGTTAATCTGTATGGAAATTCTCTCTTGCCATGGTTCGAAGTTTGGCTTTGATTCCGAAAACCACTGGCTGTCGCTTTAGGTTGTTTTCGCAGAACCCAGATCGCTTCGTAGAGCTTCTCGCTCTGATGCTAGAGAGCAGTTTGGCTATATTTGATCTCCCAAATCATGTTCCAGGTAGATTCGAGGAATGTGGTCTCACGAATCATGATGTCTTTTAGTTTTTCTATAAATTCCACGACCACTCCAAATCCGAAGACCTCCAGAGTCAATTTCTTAAGGTCACCTTTGATACTAGAACTCGAAAAGGTGTCCAGCCAATCGAGCCCGCAACGAACCAACATCTGCAACACAGTCATTATCAAACGTACAATGTATCTCAACTTATAACCACTTATGCTCCCTCATTACGTAGCCACGCCAAAAGCCAATTTTTTTTTTTTTTCGAATTATAGCAGAGGAAAAAAAAGCCATCGTTGTAGGCACATCGTCTAGGATGAAGAAAATAGTCTTATCATTCACCTCTCCTTCGATCATGAAAGGACGGTCGTATGCTGTGTATGTCATTAATACGCCATCGCTCTGAAATAATGGCCAACAAGTACTGATTTCCGTATATATTACTAAATGAGGTACAAAAGTCATTGGAATCTTGGCATATCCTTCACGCTGACAGATGACTTTTTAATGTGGGTAGTCATGTGCTAGAAATAAAATGAGACTCTTGAGTGCTCCGAAGTGGGTAATCAGACATAAACTAACTTTAGACAAACTTGACAGAGACTCGAAAAATTGTCGACAGGTGACACATGTTGTGCTCTCCCATGTCGTGTAGAGCCAGCTGCTCGGCTGTTTCAAATTGAATGTCGCAAGAGATGCAGCAGTTGTGTTCAGTTCCCAAGGAGCATCACAGTGGGTCCAGAAGCTAGCTAGCCAATAAACAACGTCCAGGCCCGCCCGCTTAACAAACATTTTGTGGCACTGAATTCATTCCTCCCGATGACACCCTGAATCCAGAATCAGCCCATAACGATGTGTATGATTATGGTATTGACTTCTTTTCAAACATAATTAGCACGGAAGAAGATCTAGGCTATGGAGGATTGTTGAGAATACTTAGAGCTGCATGCCTTATTCTCATCTCCTTACGGCCTACAATCAAGACTGTTTGCCGCCGGCAGTTCAAAGAAGAGGGCTCCGTCGGGATAAATTCCTTCGGGCCTGGTTGACCAAACAATATGTGCTTTTGGCCATCTGGCGTAAACGGTCCAACGTGAATTTCTAGTCAGCGGAATATGCAATACCCGAGACCATTTTAGCTCTCATGGGTATTGTGGAGGTCCAATTATATTTTCAATCCTTGATTGTGCAATTTAAAATCCGAATGTAATTAAAGAAAGTCGTTTCAGTCAAATTTCAGAGCCGCAAGATATCATGGGTGAAGCTTTTTTTGGGGTTTCTTGGCTCCTTTTGAAGACTCATCAGTCGGCATACAGCAGACTGGGCTCCTCGCACACTGTAATCCATAGTTACAGAAGTCTCATTTGGTATTTCCACAAACTGCCCGACCACTGCAAGATTGTCGATTTTCTCTGATATTATTACTGGCCGATCTCTGCCGGTTCGAGATAACAGTGGTGCTGTCAAGCGTGGCATCAGCCGTGGGATGACGATTGAATCATCGAGGTTGGGTTCCAAGGGTAAATTGAGGTGCTGTAGTAATTCAATCATGATCTCTCGCCCAGAGCAACAAACCATCGGCTTCTTCACGAAATTTCCTTCTTGCTCAGGCAACAAGCCTGATCCCCACATAACCTGTACACCATTGGATTGACGAGCAAAAAAAGGCTGACATGGGATGTATAGGCTGAGGCACCAATTGCTATGCCGAAGTGAAATTAAAGCCGATGACTCCGCCTCTTTGTTTGTGAAATGATTGAAAGATTCGCTTCCTTTCATGGTGATTGTGAAGGATTCTAACCTGGATTCACTCACTCGTGAGCAGAAGTTATATGGATCACCGAGGCTAGGGCATATTCCGAGCCAGAGTGCCCAATTTTCATCAAGATTGTCTTCTGCGTCCAGAAATTCTAACGAAGGTGGAGTTGAATTAGTACCTCTTGTTGACCCGGACATGACCGACCCAGGCGAGACAATAACAACATCCCGAGAACTGACGCTGACAATACTCGGTGTCCCGTCTTGCGTATATTTGATTGCTGACACCACACGAGAGTCACGCCCTGGATGCATTGTTAGATTAATGGCTTTGCTGTTGAATCTAAAGTCCACCCCTTCATTCTGCAGATAGCTGGTGATGGGCCCAATAACATCTTCATGAGGATTGTAACGGCAGCGATCGAGAGCAGTGAAGGCGCTTAGTGATTGGAAGTCGTGAAAGTATCTGCGAAGACTCCGACGAAACTCGATGGCGCTATGCCAAGGGCAGAAGCTAAAGCTTTTATTCAATTCAAGATCAGCGAGGTTATCTTGCTCAGTAAGACCAGATAGCGTACACGGTAGACCAAAGAGCCCAGAATTTGCTGGCAAAAAAGCTTCTCTCAAAAAATGTGTTTATTTTCGTCCCACTTAGGCTTTTCTCGGGTTTCAGCATGAATACAGCCAATTGTGTTCGGACTTTCAATCCGACACTAAAAGTGCTGGCGTGCATCATCTCCAGCTCTCGGCCACATTGGATAAAGAGGGTCATGGGAGCTGGACCTGTTTTTGCTTTGCCAATGTTGTCCTTCCCTGCTTTTGGTGCCGAAGTTACCGAGGCAAGCAGGCCCTCAATGCAGATGTCACTCAAACTTGGCATCAAGGCAGCTCGATAGTCATATCCACTCACTGGATCACCTGTCGTAGTAATGCCATCTTCGGGGGCTCTTCTGGTCTCTATGAGGTGAATGTGAGAGGCAGGCACTTTTGCATCTCGAATCAAATAAACTGCCGATGCCAATGACGCAACACTACTTCCAAGTAGCCAGGCGTTGAACATATCACTTCGCCGCTGATTTGGCGTCTGATTTCGTACCGGATCAGATTCCTGCTTCGGAGGCATTGTGATATTGTAATCGTCCCTTTCATATGACTGTGCTGGATGATGCGGCCAGGATCTTTTGTGGTAGTACGTTGCTGGCGTCTGGGGAAATCAGGTCAAACGCTAGCCGCTTCCAGCTTGCGAAGTGGTGGAGCTTGAATATCTTGGTTGGTTATTCTCGTTGCCACTTCTTGCCACTTGCTCCTCTTTTAATCGGGTATCACTATATGACAAACCTTAAATATTTCTCTTTACAGCAATCTTCCAGAACATTATCCTTTCAGGACAACTTACTTTTCTGCTTCCCGCACATATCTTGTAATTGATAGAAACATGTGCAGCTGATTGGGTCGCCGAGGCATAGTGCGTTCTCCCTTGGCACTAGGTCCCTATATCGAAATAGTGGCGAAAGTAGATGACAGAAATCTGTCTGTATTGCAAATGTATGGTACAACTGGCAGATGTGGATGACTCTAACTAACATAAATGAC
>JAHAQQ010000116.1:0-60878 GCA_019190355.1 Penicillium palitans
AAGCGCCTGCATAGTCATACGCAACTAGTTAGACTGCAACAGGTTAATTGAACTTTGATTGATTGATTGATTGATTGTCGGTTGTGCATACTGCCTTTACTGGGATCGTCCCGAATAACCCGGTTCACCATGATCTTCTCTTCATGCTCTGTAAACCAACCGTCCTTTCCGCGGAAGCCCCCCTTGGTTTGCACGGGTGATGCTGGCATCCAGAAATACGCGATGATTCCAATCACGCCGGTTATGAGACCCTCATATGCAAATAGATATCTCCAGGCACCGCCACCGTTGGCGTCAGTGATGTGAAGGAGGCCAAACGCTAGGAATGAACCAACGATTCCAGCGACGGTGAAGGAAATCCAGAAAGCTGTCAATATTCTCGGCAACTCACTGGATTTGTAGAAGAACGACAAGAAAAGAATTGTGTCAGGTATACTAAAGCTGGCGGTTAGTTCCATGTTATCATTGTGCGAAATGCGAATACTCACAAACCGCCTTCTAGGAACCCCAACAGAGCTCGACAGCCCAGATACGAGCCCCGCCCTGTTAAAAAGGCCTGGCAAGCCGCGACTAGACTCCATGAAACAATTTGAACAGGAATCCAACGGTCTGGCCCGATTCTCTTGGAGAGTAGCTGGGAAGGCATCTCAGCCAACAAGAAGCAGACGAGAAAAATTGTCTGACCCAAGTTGTAATCGTTGGTGGTCATTTTAAGATCTTGTAGAAACGTACTGGACAGTGCCTGGCTGATGTTTCCTCGATCCAGCTGCAATGCAAAGAAGGTGACACAGGCAAACGTGCAGACACGAGCATCAATCTATCCAAAGTTGGTTAGTTGGCAATTGGGTCGTGACAATAGAATGGTTAACGGACCTTCTTGACAATCTTCTTCTCTTCTGTCTCTGTCCATTGAAAGTTGGGATCCCAGCGATGGAGTCCCTCATAGCTGTCAATGGGTCGGTAGAAGTGATGGCCTTCACTTGACTCAAAGGTACCTTCTACTTTGTGTAGTTCACCTTTCTGGCCCTCTTCATCTGAGCCATCTGCACTACTAGCAGCATCCTGCGCTGTCCTTTTTTCCTCTATAGACATCTTTCGGGATTGTATGAAGAGGCAAAAGCGGAACCTTGTCGAAAGCGACTACGAGTAGCATCGTGAAGATGTCTACTTAGTCCTTTATAGTTCTGGAGAAAGCACGGATGGTTGCAATTGCCGTCACGCAATTGTGCTCTAGGAAGAGTTGTTATGTTGTGCCCGCAGGCGGGGATGAGACAATTGCATATTAAACGACTTAGCTCGAGAGCTTATACAATTAGCATCTCAAATACTTCCATGTTCTTACGACAATGAGTACGTATGGTCTGTAGGATAATACTAAGACATGCCGAGCTAGCTTTAGAGGCGGGGTCCAAGCGACTTGCATCATTCGGAAATTTTGACACGCCATTCGAACTAATGCAGTATCATTCAACTAATTTCTTGTTATTGGTTCTTCAACATCGCTTAAATATCGTCGCTTGATGCTTATCTCCTTTTGAGATTCACCTTCTACTGCAACCATTGCGTGATGCGTAAAGAACCAACCTAGCCTTTCACTCATCGGCAACATTCTACCCAGTTCGCAAACGCCTACTTCATATCGAAAGTCACACTCGGTTCCTCGGTAGCTGCAGGAATAGATTCTCTAGCTGTTGCTCAGACTTTCTAATATTCGAGTTTCAAGTAATGCGCTGGACTTGTTATGAAAGAATATCCTACAATGCGTCCGAAGTCGGCGTCGTAGCACAAGGAAGACCATATGCTCACAGGATGTGATCAAATACGGGCCGAGGAAAAACTACTGTAGCGATGAGATAGTTAATTCATCATGAAATAATAACCATGGCGGATGCCTCGTGTTAAGGCTCAGGATCCATCGTGCATCCATTCACTAGAAGCTTGCCGTTACGACGAGCCTTTTAGGGAGATGGAAACATGTGTGAAGACATCAGAAAAGAATATTTGTGCTCAAGGCATTTCATGACTTTACTCGCCCATCACATGCCGTTGTCTGGGACCTCTCTATTTCGAGACGGGACACCAGTCAACGTGACCCTCCTGGTTATTTCCCCACCACAACGGGAATGGGTGAGATGGTCCACCAGCTCCGTACACGGCGAACGAGAGGATGAAGACAACAAAGAGGCTGCCGGCGTCGAACGCCCCCGCAATAATGTATGAGTAGTCTCTGAAGATGCGTGGGTGGTAATTCCGAAGGTAGGCTTGGGTAAACAACCCACAGAGTAGCCCACTGAGAATAGTGCAGGTCTGTGGCTGTGTTGAGATATTGCCCGCATACTGGATGAATTGTGGGAGGTTAATGTCCGAAAGATCGAAGCGCCCGATTTTGGGAACGAACTAAAACGCAAAAGTGAGTCAGCATCAACTAGTTGAAGCATCTTGGATTGCTTTGGATCTGCAGACCTGGTAGAAAAGCCGATGGACAATCACCGCAACAGCACCAACGGCTAGGGCAATAGGAATCATCTCGTACTTGGCACCGAGCTTGTAAAAGTAGGGAGCCAAGGCCCAGGAGGCCGCCTTCGTATTGAAAGCCTGCATCGTGGCACCACTCCAGGAGGAGTTTCCGTTGCCCTCAGCGAGAAGATCCCGGTTGGCCGAGATAATGGAAGACAAAATAGCATAGTTGATGAATCCACCAAGTACGATGCCATACATTTGGGTCCAAAGCATGGTCCTGGGGGGGATTTTCAGGTATTCGCCTAGCTTGAGATCAGTGGAAACCGAGACTGAAGACATGACAATATTGTGCGACCAAGCAGCGAAGTACATATTACCAACTGGGCGCCCGGGAAGCATGAGCCCAGCCAGCATCTTCGACAGGTTATTGGTAGCAATTCCATTGCCGAAGCGAGCAAAGAGGATGACGCTCTGGAACATAATATTGGTCAGAGAAATTCTAAAGCTGTGTCTAGGAGTAAACTCACGAAAGGCGAAATGAAAATTCCTAGTGCTAGCGCGACAATGTACGCCCAGACCGGAAGAGTGATATTCTCTTTGATCACGACGACAAAACCAAGAACAAAGCTAACGATGATAATGCCAGCGAAGCACCACCATGGGGTGTCCTTGTAGTGCTTGGCCATGTGGGTGTGATGCGGATCATCATGCTCACCTTCCCTGGAGCGTTGGTACACTCTCCAAATACCTTTGCCCCAGAAGAGAATGCAGTGAAGAATCAGCGCACCAATCTAGAAACCCATGAGCATCTGAGTTCAGGATAAAGGTATTACACTCACCGCAGCGTTGGCCGTGAACAGACCAAATGCAAACGTCCCAGTCAGCTGGGGTAGTCCATGCTTTTCAATGACTGATTTGTCGAGCAAGCCACCAGGAAAAGCCTCTCTCACGGGATATTTTGTGCCATTGGCCATGAGAAGGTTGGTCGCCATGAACGGGAGAGATCTCGAACCCCAGGCATTTCCGAAGTAGATACCAATCATCACCATGGCGCAGATTCCAGTTCCAACAAAGGTATGAAGTACCAACTTGAGAGGAATAGCGGTTGAGGATGATGTGATCTGCGTTGGGAAGCGTCGTTAGTTAGTACGTAGTATCACCGGGGCGTTATATGCCAACTCACATATTGCCAGTCAAGGGACAAAGAGAAGAGACCCAGGCCTTCATTGGCAGTAGCACCACCGAAAAGGTTAGTGAGTATGGCACCTTTTTTGCCAGTTGCTTTCTGTGAAGCCAAACACTAAGAGATTGCAGTCTAGTCAGATAGAGTGGAGGGGATGTTGCTAGAAGGTAGTACATACCGGAATGGAGACCGAGTTCAGCCATGGAAATATGTATGCAGGGAAGATCTCATAAAGAGACATACCCGTGAAGGCATACCAGAAATATTTCAGTGGCTTTGAGTTCTCGACCTGCTCCCAGTGAAGACCTTGGAGAGTTTTCACAACAGGCAGGCTCCCCCAATAGACAGCCTCAACATCCCAGACAGCAAAGGACCGCATGAATCCACAGAGGCCACAGCCAAAGAGACCGATAGAGATGATGCCAAGGATGACAGTTGCGGCGCTCAGAGGAAGATCGTAGAACAGCTTTTGTGCCGCAAACACAGCTGTGGCATCGGTGACATACCCGGCTGCTGTGGCAGTGATCACAGAGATCGAATGCTCCTTAAGACCGAAGGGCCCAGGATTCACGAACTTAATAACAGTGATCCACCAAGGGAGCCCAGCCTGCCCATTTTGTTCTCTCCATCTCGCCTCAAACCTATCACCACGGGGGAGAAATTTGGCCCAGGCGGTACCGATAAAGTAGGAAACAAGGACGAGAAAAACACCTGAAATGTTTACTTGGGTCGGTTTGAACTAAGAATACATCTGTTAGCAGACCTGAGGTAGTAAATCCTGAAGTGATGTGCAGATTCACTTACAGTGTAAATCTGGGTCATGACAGCCAGGAAGGCCGCGAGACCCGAGCCCAAAATAGCAGCTCGGAATGTCAAAGTAGGGTCGAAGTCATCTCGCATCGGCAAAAGATGAGCGGCCACATCGGCTCCAGTGACAATGACAGCGTCTGCAGAGTCACGGGCAGTTTTAACAAACAACTCGTTGCCACTGACTTGGGCCTCATCCTTTCCTAGAACCGTGACAGCCTTCTCATCGATGGGCTCTGGGGTGGATACTGCGATACCAACACCTTGTCTAGGTGGATCATGCATGATTAGAATACAGTATGATGATGGAATATTGGTGGAGTTTGTCCTATTTGTGTCACGTTGGATGGAACAACAAAACTTAGGAAATGAGGAAGGGAAAAAAGAAAACAGAGAAGATATAGCAGATAGAGGATATATCTGCCATGGATTGTGCGATGGCGCAATCCACTGGGACCCAAGTTGTTTGCTCTTTCCTCCGGAATGGTTCCTTCCACGATGTAACACGCTCAGATGGTCCAAGGTCGCAACATAGGGCAGATGGAAGGTTAACGCGTCACACAAGTTCCGTCCACGGGTCCAATCACTCGGAGGTCCTTTTCCAACTGATACCTACCTAGGTACGAGATGCATCCCACCAAGTAGATCCAATGGTTGTTGATTCGAGGCTGGTTGCCATATTCTAGTACATGCATGGCTTGCACAAGGTGGTTTTCATGTTACCTGGGCTCTTACCATAGTTATCCTTCGGACAATAGCCCTTAGTGGGAAATACTAAGTCCGAAATGCTTTTACCAATAGCAATCTTTTTTTCCGCCGAGTAGGAACTGAAACTTGAGGTGGAACTTTCAGTGTCGTCCCAAAGCTTACACAAGTCAAATTTATACGATACCTCAGTTATGCCTAGCGAATTAGTCCTATATAGATCATGTGATTTAATACACGTATGCAATATATAAAACTGAAGCGTGAATAGAACTTTCATAATAGGGAATTAATATCAGGCTACTTATAAAGCAGATCATAGAAGCACTGTATAAATGGGGCAGTTCGAAGGGTGTGCTTGTTACTATAGGGATGCCATAGTAAATAGGACCCATATTGAAAGTGGTGCCAAGGGCTACTATACTAAATTGGGTTAACCAGTAGTATGCCCTGAGTGATTTCCGTTGTGCCAATGGTGTTTGTGTATCTAAGATAGGTACTTGATAATTGAGGTAGCTTTGATTTATTCGCATTTTTATTGCTATTTTCTTCCTGGATCTACGGAAGACAATTGGTGCAAACAAACAGAATCAGTTGTTTTCCCTATCTTTAGAAGTAAGCAACTCATAATGTGGTAGTTTTCTCATTTCACATTATTCTTAGGGGCACGTGAGTGGTCATTTTGTTTGAGCGAGAGAAGTTGTCTCATTTCTCATCCTACCGTTGAATGAAATTATATCAGTATATTTACCATCTACGTGGTTGAACCAACCGATTCCCACCAAAGAAAAAGAGGAAAAAAGAAGCTACAGACATAATTTCACTGCCACTTTCCTGTTTTCTCATTCCTATTAGGTTCTGTAGTTTTCTCATACCAACACTCCAACTCCTCACCACAAGAAAGCCCCACGAATTGTGATATATAATAATACAGTATGCCTTCCTTTTCAAGTCCTTGGGAATTTGTAAATGCTGCCAATTTTAAATTGCCGAACTTGCTCCCAAATACTCAACCCTTCTCCACACATTTTATTTCTTTTCACTTATTGTTGCCAATAACAAGTATGGATGTGTTAAGCCTTGTTATTGGGATCATCCAAGCCACTTTGGCGATCTTTTCTATCCTGCAGAATCATTATTACTTCATGAATTCCATTTTCTGCGCCGGTACATTCACACTCATCTGTTGTCTAACCATTCCAATCATTTCCTAATATTGTCTTCTATAGCTAGAAAGAAAGCTCCCGATGAGGAAGTAGGGCTGTCTCCGGATAGGACTAACCCCCACCACGAGCACGACCGAATACCTGGTTTATCACGGGCCTGCGTGAGATGCAGCGAAAATAGCGAAAATAGTCACGCGATTACGACTCACCAACGAGACATCATCCGTCAACGTTCCCAGCCAGTTTATGTTTGTATCATACAATCATTCTACAACATGCGGAATTGTTCATGTTCACAACCGGAGTATCGCGAAGAATCTGTGTCATAGTTCAACGGGAGTTGTCTATATCCGAGCCGGGGAGCGGTGTTGTTGTATTCCATAAAGCGTTTTGTTCTCTGCTCTGAGCCGTCAAAGTTTATTATTAATGTCTGTTCTCCCTTATTGTGAAAGCTCCATCCTCTGAAAACGTGAATATCTTGTTCCAATTCTTGTAAATGGGACCGCAAAACATGACATTGTTGAAGTGTCTCTCCAAGTTCTTCGTCCTTCAATCCACACGAGTATCATACATATACATGAAAATGAATAAATAGCTGAGTGCCCCCCCATATAAGTTGATTAAAGCCGTATTTCTTTTTGAATTGCGTGATGGAAACCGCCATGAGGCTCATGTATTGCAGTATGGGCCTTACATCTGGCTCCTGGTGGTGCATGCTGAGTTATTTCACGATGTCGTCTAAGCTGATCAATCCTGGCAAATCCTTTCTTGTTGGTGCAGCCAGGTAAGTTGCAATGAAAGGGCTTTTGGTGCTTTTGCAAATGAGACCTCACAGACGATTTGCATGGTTAGATTGAAAGAAGTATTAAACGGCGGCCAAACACACCTAAACCCCGAGTTTCTAACGAATATAACCATAGAGCCATCAGCCTTGACGCCACCTTTGGTACATCTTGTCCCAAGTGGACAAGAATATTTGCCTGTTCCTCTAGTTGAGATTGAGGATGGAATTTCGTAATCTGCGATAAATGGCTTACTCTCAGGAGTAACCACGCTGGTGGCCGTTATAGGAACATGAGTTGGTTGGGGGTTCTCCGAAGGGACGAATGTATCTTCAGCAGGCGACCGAGGAGAACAGGAAACCTCTCTTGCAGGTTGGTGTAATTCATTGCTAGGACTTGCTCGCATTTGTGAGATTGCGATACTGCAGTTCCCAGTTCAAAGTCGATCAAATGCTCTGATGAAAACAGGTCTTCTGATGATACACTTACTCTTCAGGATGGAAATTTGGATTATTGTGAAAAGGAATTCTTGTCTTGGGTGTTCTGCTCTTTGTATTTGGCTCCCATTCTTATAAGATGAAATTTATATATTGGACCCGGGATAACTATTCGCCTGTCTATCGTATGATTGAACAAAGGTGGCAATATCCCCCACAATTGCGTACTAAAAATCCGAAAGGGCTGTTCTTACCGTGTTACTATACGGGACAAACGCCGGGATTTTCGCCGTGCATCATCCGTCCTCCAAAACTAGCGCGGGCGTACAGAGGTAGGGAGCTTTATTGGTAGATCTCAAGAAGCAGCCTATGCAAGCATGTATCCAAATTGGGATGTAAAATAGCGTGGCTTGGGTAGAAAAAAAAGAGTAAAGAGAGAACTAGGGAGAGAGAAGATAATAGAGAGAGCTTGGGTGTCCAGGTGATCGCTCACCCCACTTTTTAAGTTGTAACCCCTGTCATCTTCCAAGGTTCTCTCGCTAGGAAAACTGGTATTTCACGGTAAGAAACATATAATGTAAAACATGAACCGGTGAAAGCACGGAGATCGATGTACTATAGTCAATATGGCCACGGTGGCACTTCGTTATCTTTCAGAGTTTGAAGATTACCATGTGTATGTGTATTTCAATAGGCTGACATGATCCATGAGAAAAGAGAGAATGGGGATGATAGAAAGAGAGAGGGGGGGGCCAAGGAAAGAGGGAAGAGGGAAGAGGGAAGAGGGAAGGGGGAAGGGGGAAGGGGGAAGGGGGAAGGGGGAAGAGAAAAGAGAAAAGAGAGAAGAGGGAGCAGAGATGATGGAAGGCCGAAGACGGAAGACAGAAAACAACAAACTCACCACACATGAGATATATAAAACTACTACAGCTCATCCTTCAAACACCCATTACTATCACCCTTGATACCTCGCAAATTCATTCGCATTTCAACCCTCTTGTCGCTACGTGAACATCAACAGCCGAAAATGGTATCTGGTGATTATCTAATCGTGGGGGCAGGGTGTTTCGGTGCATCCACCGCTCTGGCGCTAAAGAAGGCGGAGCCAGAAGCCAACGTCATCTTGGTCGATCGTGCAGCTCCCTCCCCATCTGCCGCTGCTCATGATCTGAATAAGATAATTCGAGCCGAATATGAAGACACAATGTACATGCGTCTTGCCATTGAGGCACAGGAGCAGTGGTGCACTGATCCTCTCCTGAAATCCTATTATCACGAAACGGGTATCCTATTTGCGGGGATAGAAGGTCCCGGAAGAACAGTGATCAACGCTTATGAGACCATCCTGGGCAGCGGAAACTCCCCTGCCATTTTGTTAGATACAGAGGAGACCAAGGCCCGCTTCGATGTTTTCCGTGGCTGTGACTGGTCGGATGTCACTAAATGCACCTGGAATCCTCACGCGGGGTGGGGAGACGCTGCCAATGCTCTCCAGGCCGTCATCCAAGCCGCCATTGAGCTTGGAGTCAAATTTATCGAGGGCACAGTAGCGAAGGTGAACTTTGACTCTAGTGGCCGGACTTCTGGAATCTCGACGCTGGAGGGCCTGGATATTTCTGCCGGAAAGGTCCTTCTCTGTACTGGAGCCCAGACCCCATGGTTACTGGTTGAAAGTGCCCCAGATCGCCCAGAAGTTCATGCCGGAAAGCGTATGGTGGCCGCAGCCTCAGTCATGTGTTCATTCAAGATTCCCGATGATCAAAAGCCCAAGCTCTCCAGTGCACCTATTATTGTCCATCCAATGGGCGAGTACCCAGGCGAGTATTCTTTTCCCTACTCTCTGGAGATGCCATAAGCTAACTTTTCAATCAAAGCCGAATGTATCCCAAATAGCGCTTCTGGTCTATTGAAGTGCACCCATGAGCGAAGCTTTACACACAAAGTTCTTCACCAGGCTTCCAAGCAAGAACTCTCAGTGCCGCCGTCCCGTTTCACGCAGCAGACGTGGTCACAGGATATTCCATCTGGTCTCAAAGATGAAGTAGCAGTAGTGAGAAACAAACTTTTCGGAGCCTGGGTTGAGAATATGGAGGCTCAGGAATATCGCATGTGCTGGTGAGGATCACACTTTCCTTAATTTATTTACCTCGGATGGTACGTCTAATGTTCAGTGGTGTAGGGATGCGATTACTCCGAATCAGGATTGGGTAATTTCAGCTCATCCCCACGTCCCTGACCTTTATATTATCGGTGGTGGATCTTTTCATGCCTGGAAATTCCTACCGAATGTAGGCAAATACGTGGTCCAAATGCTAAACGGTGAGCTTAGTGAGGAATTAGCAAAGCGATGGGCCTGGGACCGCAGTGACGAAGGTGCGAACTGTGTGAGCTATCTACCATCCCGTGATCTCAAGGATATCCCAGGGTATTCATAAGTGCCGATGTAAAGGATCTGTCTGGTTCAAAGAGCAGTGTTGGGTATTTTGTTCCTTATTCAACCAGATATGCTACTGGTTCAAAATATGAAAGGTTGTCATGTTCCAAGCCCTCCAGTGTGAGAATGGGGATTGAGTCGGCAAAACATGTAGGGTAACCTTTTCCAAATAGCCGTACCAAAAAAGGATAGCGCAGAGTTATTCAGCACCATGTACTAATTTCGATTCCGTAATTCTGGCTTGAAGAAGAACTAATTTGAAAGAAGCGGCGCCTTTTTACTTTACTCTGATGAAAACCAGCAAAACGGATGCCTTATGTCCCTTGATAGAGCTCTACATAAGAAATCGTTGATTAAGGTACCAATTTGACTTGGAGCTCTAGAAGCCTTGGATGTTTGGATAACTCAAAAATAAAGAGAAATAGGTTCAAGTAGATTGAATTCGGAGCGAGCCTGGCAATTCGACGTACTGACTATTTCACATCACATGCATGGAAGTGCGCGGAAGAGGACTTCACCAAACGGATTGATAAGTCATTGCGATGACTGAGCGAGACCTCCATGAATGTATTTAAGTACGGCGCTTCTCGCCTTCTCTTTCTCTCTCCACCGTACTCTCTGTTAAAATGGACACATTAAAATACTACTCGTCACAGACAAACGTCAAGTTATGCAGCTTATATCAGTTAATATTTATGCTATCAGACTAATAGAACCAAAAAGGTTGGAACATCCACAACGAGTGTTGTAGGTTGGGCGTCTTCCACGCAGAAAACATATTCGTACCCATATTCCTAGGTCGACAGGTAAGGTACATATTCAATCCCGGTCTTGAACAGGATCAGACAAAAGAAATGAGGTATTCGTCTAAGGCACTGTCATAAGTCTCACTTCGAGCAAGGGACTGTAACGAGTGACGGGAGTGAACTCACAGAAGGCACCTCGAGGGGATCGCCATCTTCCTCTCTCTACCATTCCAGCCTTCTCAAATTGCAACGCCATAGTATCAGGACCATGCTTCCAAGATTCAAAAAACTCAACGGTCTCTCCCTGCTTGATGTGCAGACCTAGGGCCTGACATTCCACATCCTTAACTGCGCGCAAGGCGAATTTGTGAAACGGCGGGTCATTCCGTATGATGCCGTCCAGCATCCAGTCTTCATTTTGGAACCAAGTGGCACCAAGTAGTTGATTGGACTGCTCGAATCCAGTCCGAATGAAGGCCTCCCAGATACCTTCATTGTCGTGGTACATTCTTGTCAATTCCTCCTGGCCACCACGGGCATCCATTCCCAACAGCATTATGTCGTTTGGTTCCAGAACCTCTCGCCACGGCAGCATACGAGCTACTGCGAGCTCGAATTCGTCATTTCCAAACATAGATCCGAGAGAGAGCACACACTTTCGTTCGGTCTTCGATCGAAGCCACTGTCGCCCGTCTTCAAATGTACCCCAGAGGCCGTAAAATTGAACATGGTTGTATTTACCTGCCAAGTACGCCATACTTTTTGCCAAAGTCTCTCGGCTGAGGTCAAGGGCATAGTAGGAAACTGGGATGTTGAGTGAATCTAAACGCTCTAACAGGCAAGCAGACTTCCGAATGTCCCTGCGAAAGAAAACATCAATACCGCGATTCAAGGATGGTTGGGTATGCTCTTACCCTGACCCCATATCTACCAATATACACCCTGGAGGTATGTTCTTGCAGATTGCATCACCGTAATTCTCCAAGAGAGATATCTCGTCCCTGGTCTGGTGGTAGCCGGGAATCCAGCAAACCTTGTTCCAGAGCTCGAGACCTGCTCCATGGTAGAATAGCTCAGTGGGAATGGTCCGCGCTCCACCCGGTTGGATACGCAGGAAGTCCGTTTTCAAATTTGATACCAAATCTTGCCCGATGGAGCTTCCTCCAATGTCCAACACCTGTCCAAGTTTGCAAGGCTCCATGGTTTCGGAAGATTCAAATAAAGGGAGATAGATGAATGTAAATCAAGAGCTAGGAATAGCTTGGTATTGTCAAGGGTAGTTGTCTCATCAGAGGACTCCGGACTCTATTTATCTTTGGCTTTGGCAGCTAACTATCCTGTTTCACCCATCAAGTGGAAGTCTGCCTTGACATTTTCTCTTTTCTCTCATCCTATTTCTCCAGTAAAATGGAACCACGAGGAAGCGGCGCTAGCTGTTAAGAGGTATGGGAATGGTGGCACGTAACGTTCAAGAAAGGCCCACAGCCTCTGTGGGAGTTTCTCTTTCCTCATTTTGGGTGATTCTGCTCTTTTTCCCAGCTGTACACCAGGGTGAGAGTGATACGTCAAGATAGTTAAGTGGACGTAGACTCCTATATTCTCTCTTTTCTCATTTCTCGATCTGAGCTGTGTGGCTACGGAAGTGGCTCAGCTTCTTCTCTCTTTTCTCATTTGGAGAGTTCAATGCCTCATTGGCTACTTTAGGCTAGTATGCCTTTTTTTTTTGCTTTTTCTTCGTTTTTCTCATAAGCGTTTGGTCGTCTCGGGTGACTTTGATAGAATTACATGAAAGCGAGCTGTGCACATTGGCTTTATCGACCATGGCACGATGAGTATAGTATATCTGCGATCAAACGGATATCTATAACATGATTTCAGTAGTCGCATTTGACCGTTGGTCGGAGAATATACCAGCAAAATATCAAAAGAGAAAGTACGTAACAAATACATTTATTTCTTTTAGAGGAAGCTTATAGCAGTAATCACGGCACGATTTAGAGCAAGACATAGGTTCTCCTCACTGAGGTATAACGACTCGCTCGAATGAATGATTAGGCATACATATTAATATGTGTAGGCAGGTGTATAACGGCCAGGCGTCGGATGTGGTTTGTAATGGTATTGGTGCATGAAGATGTCTGACTTGATACCGCCTTGTTACACCTCTGCATACATTGTATTGTAAATGAAACTCCAGTTTCCTAGTAGCAATATTGAAGCTATTCCCACCATACAAATCAACAAAATCGCCCATCGCCTAGCGCCCATTTCTAGCCGCTAAAGCGTCCCCCCGACCGAGTATATCCCCTTGTCTGACGATTTTGAAGCTATTTAACTCGAGGGTAGTTTCGAACCGCGGCTAGAGCACATCCGACCATTGGCCATCATACACCTGCGTAGGTATCCTGTGGTTCATGTCGCGAAACCCCCTTACGTCAGACTAATCCATCCAATAGTTTCAACTATATGTTCTACCATCTCCTCCCACCACGCTCTCCGATCTTCAATTGGAGTGCTTTCGCTGAAGACATGATCTACTATTTCAGCGTCCATCCATTCCCAGATAGTCTGCACGGCCTTCCAGACAGGAGGTACGCTCTGTAACATTGCGTCAGTGAAGTACCATTGAAGTATCATTGAAGTTCTTCCCTCGGAGTAAAGGCGGTCTTGCTCAAACACATGACTATTCACTAGGCGAGATAATTGAAGAGAGTAAATGTATGGAATAATGGGGGTAGCGAAAATACTCACTGATCGACAGTTTGCCTCCGCAAGAACTTCGTTGAACCAATTAGTCGCAGTAGACCGATCTTCTTCGGTATATGCAACAAGTGACATCATGAAAACACAAAAGAACGGGGCTTGAGCAGTAAAGAGTGCCCCGTTGTACGGCATCCATTGTACGCAAGTAAAGAGGTTCTCGAGCGCCCTGCGCACGTCGGGGTGGCTCGGGGGCTTTCTATTAATATTTTGAAATGTCAGCTTGCCATCAAAGACTGTTGTAACAGGTAGGAGAATTACCTGAAAAAGCGACAGTGCAGATATATCTTGGCACTCCAGACCCATGCCTCGCCCGTCAGCTCAGTAACTTTGGTTGCAGTGTCAACCTTTCCATTATCGTTTAGAACACACGACTCAAACAGCGCTTCCGTGTTAGCGTATCCATCCGATAACTCTGACCTTTGCCGGAAGTCATTTAGTATTTCCTCGATCTTCAAGGCACCTATCGGTACGACAATCGAGTCGGGGCTCTGTTTGTTGTAGTGAGTATCTTGACTTGTAATGATTGACATGGTAGAAATATATATGAATCTTATTTTGTTTACCTTGATCATTCCTGCGCACAGGTGTGTGATTTGGGCGTAAATATGCAGGAGCTTTGGTGACAAGCCAGTACCTCCATGTATAGTGCGGACTTCTCTCTCTGTCCCCTGCAGTAACCAGTTGAAGTTGCGATCATTCCCTTCTATACCAAGGGGTGTCACCGGTTGCGCAAGGATGCATGCAAGCGCGGCCCAGTTGGCATTTGCCGCCCGAACTTTAGAGCATTGGACATTTCTTGGCTTCCAATACCGGTAGCCTGGATCAGAGTGATCTAGAATCTGTCTAGCCAAGTGAGCACCCCTGAACCAGTTTGGCTTCTCTTTGTTTGGGCGTCGAAGTTCCCAGCTAATACACTGTTCGTATATCAGCTCTGGCGACATTCCAGTAATATCGTTGCGCGCGAGAAGGTGGCAAGAACTAGAAAAAGAAAATCAAGAAAACCACGGGAAAGAAAGTAATTTTACTTACATCGTCCACAAGAAGCAGCAGAATAGCGGAGACAATACCGTCCGATTCAGCAACACCATGAGTCTTGGGCTTCTGAAGCGCTGTAGATATCAGCTGTGATGCCTGGCGATAGTGTTGGTTGGTCCGTTCTTGCAACTCTTTCTTTTGGACATAGTCCAAGACATAGGATCCAGCAAGGGCAAGGATTGCATGTTTAACGGCATCGTTAGAGATCATCGACACAATCTCCGTGAGCCAAAAGTTTGTTTGTGATAGTAGGGTTCGTCCTTGGCAATAGGCGACTAAGTCTATGATTGTCGGTCAGCAAAAGAAGCGAGTGGGATGAAGCCTGGAGTCAGGGACACGTACAGAACTTAAGCAGTTTGTTGTCGACAGCATCCAGCTTGACTCCCTTCCCAAAGTCAGGAGGCAGGAGAGGGATATTGGCCAAGAGAGGCATCTTGTCCATAATTGTAGGCTGCCGAGGCATCCCTGGTAAATTCCCTCGAAATAAACACCGTGCTCCATGTTTACTTTGGTCACCAAAGTCGGCATTGAGAATCCGAAACTTGATATACCCATTCACCGCACCCTCTAACGGCTCAGACATCTGCGGTCGCAATGATACATGGCGCGCTGTCTCATTTTGTTCATAGGGGTTTTCGAGTGTGAGATCGATGAAGCGGTCTTCCAGCGAGGGTACATCTGGATACAAGACTGAATTTAGCCAATCAATCGCCTCCGAGTCAACCTCCATGGTTGATTCTGGGATTTGAGAGTATCTAGAGACTGACTCAAGCCAAGTAGAAGGTCCAAATGGAGGACAGGCAAGGTCCTCGAACGAATCGGGGCCTCCATCTAGGGGAAATAACAGAGGGTCCAGAGAAGGGACCTCTATGGCAAAAAGTGATTGATCTGACCATAGTGTCTCTTCAGTGGGCTCCTCCTGAGTGGCACATTGTCCAACCCTGTCCCAAGTGAGACTATTATTGGAGCGAGAGCCATCAAATTGCCCATGCAAACGTGGTCGTTTTCGAGTTCGTTGTTGATCCATGATGAACTTGCTATTAACATCTGAATTTTCCGCGATGCGTACGGTGTAGATATATGAATATCTTGTGGGGGTGAGTAGCTGATTCAAGTGTTTGGTCACGTAGAACGGTCAGCCTTTCGGATTACCCAATGTGGATAATAATCTCACCCGGGTGACGTGTTCAGGTGATCTGCTGGACAAACATAAACGCCTAACCAATTATAATAATACGCGGTTACATTCGTTTGAACATCCACGATGGTTTTCGAGCCTTCTCTACTCAGTAAATCGATTGGCTCATGATTAAACCTACCGGAACTGTCGGCTTTGGGCAGAGTAATCAGATACATCGAACCTTGGAGCCCCCTTTTACGAAGGTCAATCAGGTGGGGGCAGTGGGCCCCGCGGGTTGTCCCGCGACCCTTATCTTCTCCATAACTGTGTACCGACTTCTTTTCTCTTTTCTCTTCTTATTTCCCGACCAACCAGCCTTTCTCCTTAGGTGCCTTCGGATAGTCAACTCGTACTAGGGCCCTTTTTTTTTACGAAGAGCCGCAAATCATGCAGGACCCTTTCTCCCCGCAGGGCATTCCTAATAATCGCCTTGTCCAACTTATCGAGACACAAAGGGCGCAACTCAAGTGTGTCAGTGTCGACTGGCCTAAGTCACATTGCTTGCTGGCCGATATAGGCGAGTACTTGGCCCGATCTGCTATGATCCTATCCCAACTGGCAGCGGAGTTGGCCGATGGTCAGCATATCACCAGCTACGCGAAGGAGACAGTGCGGAAAATGAAAGAAAAAACCGACTTTTCAGATCTCGACGATTTGGACTATTTCGATTCTAAACATACATCATTGAGGTTGGCCGATACAATTTCCATGGCATCTGAATCAAGGGATAAATTCTGATACTTGGGATCAAAAACAGGAACCTTGCATGCCAGCTTAGATCTTCGGCGACAGATATTAAATCTCAGTGGGCAAGTAGCACACCAGTTCCACAAGCCAGTGAATACGTCCAAAGAGATACAGAGCCTTCGGTCCACTTTCCCACATCGCCGTTCAATACAAGTGCGGTACATGATCAGGAAGAACTCTCGTCTGGTCAACCCGTTATCCAGCACGGTGCCGCGGTTACTCTGCCGTCCCGACCGAACGAACAACATCTAGCAGAGAGCCCTTCGACGGATGACCTTGCCCATAATACTATTCAAGAGTTACTGTCGTCGCTCTCTAGTCGTGGGAAGGGGAATTACACGTGTCCATATGCCCATAGGTGCGATAAAGGTGGAGTGGATGGTCATGCTAAACCCGTTGTCTTTGAAAGAAACTCTGCTTTCAGGTATGTAAATGCTCCGTTAACCCATTCGTACAGAATATTATCGCTGATCTATTAGGTCGCATCTCGAGAAGCACGGGAAAATATTTAAGTGCGATCTTTCAGGCTGTAAGAACACGGCAGGGTTTGCGAGGAAAGACCAACTTAGACGTCATCAGGAGACTGTGCCACATGAGAGCTGACAATCTCAAAAGCTTTCAGTCATCGAATTGAAAAGATTGCTAGAAAACCATGTCGCAGTGGGGCATCCCCACCTTCCTATCTCTATGCGTTACATATACCTTCGACCACAGATGCTTCTTTCAAACTTCATTCCTACGCGCAACCAAAGTGGATACATCTCGCTTAAGTCTGGGCCTTCGGTTCATAGGTTTATGCTTCTCGAAACCTTATTTCAATCGTTGAATCCCCCAGGCACATTTTGTTTTAATGTCATCGCTGGAGAAAGATGTATATCTTTGGGTTGGACGGTATCCACTGAGATCTCGATCGAAGGAACCTATGGTGTGGTGGCCGGTCCACGCTTAATCCATGGATGCTATGCAGCTGATTCCTACATAGCTACTTTGGATTTAATTCTGGATGGGTGGACCGGTTTATGCGCTATTTTATGCGTATAGGGAATATGCGAGATCCTGGAAATCGCTGTTGAGACCGATAATTTTATTTACTGCTGAAAGGTCTGGGTGTTTTTGGTCTCGTCCCTTCTAGAACCACACTCCCAGAGCTCTTTGGCGATACTGCACAGTACGTTCTCACACAAGGCAATCGGCAGTTTAGGTTGTTACAACGCCGATGCACGCCACTCAACAGCGGCGATAGGCAAGATGCATTTGAGGCACCATCACTTGAAAGAGCGGGGAATCACCATGGTTGTGGGCACATGGTTGAATTGGCCAATGAATACATGAACGATTTGGCTTTAGCGAAGTATCCGAAGGTCCAAGGTCATTTGGTTGCGGTCCGAGCTCGATGAGAATTTCCCTTCTTTGTCTCTTGGGGGTGTGGACACTGTGGAGCGCTCCGGTAGGAACGTGATTTCTTTGACACCCTTGTACCCTCGGTTAGTTGGGCAATCATTGTAGCTATATTTTTCGCTCCTCGCCCCTCTGATTGAGCCACCACATTGATAAGATGTGGGCTACTTCCCAGGTGGGATGGGTCGCTGCACCCTGCTTAACAGAGATCAAGTGGGCTGTATGTTGGATATTCCGGGAGGCCACAATACATGGACTCCGCCTTATGTGAAGCATATTCACGATTCACCTCCTTTCAATGGAAGCGAAGTACTTACCTAATGAAATTATCTTAGGGAATTGAGTGCCAAATGTACGATAAACTAGTTCTTGATGGTCACCTCCAGACCACGCAATCATAATTGTTCGCTGGGGTCATTATGTTTATATTGTTAACGATGGTGGCGTTAATATTAAAGTCCGAGCTCCTTCCTTTTGAGTAAACTGGGCATGGCTCGAGGTACCAAACTTCATATCCCAAAAGAAATTAAACAAATTTGTCTTTTGGCCGCGCCAATAGAAATAACCTCGGCGGAAATTATGTGGAGGGTGGTCAGACAGGCACTGGCAAGGGATCAACAAAGAAGAGTACATCTAAACTCTCGGCGATATAGCTTTGCTGTCGATATATTCTCCCACTTGTCGTCTGACAATCTAGCTAGAATTTCCATATCGAATCTGTATTAAAAATGGCGGAGATTGATGACCAACGCAGCAGAGTTCCCGAGTCAGTGTTCTTGGTGAGTATCCAGCGTAATGATGAAACTGTACCCATAACTAACCATGTACTAATAGGGCGTCGTATGGGCTCTCACGGGCATTTCGTTAATATTTGTTGTATTTCGCGTCTATGCTCAAATTACCTCATTCCGTCGACTATTCATAGATGATTTCCTCGTCATCATCGCATGGGCCATTATACTCACAGCTGCAGTCATTTGGCAAATCCAGGGGAAGACTCTTTATGAGTTATACGCGATCAGTGCTGGCACAAAGCCATTCACCCTTGAATTCCTTCCGAGGTACTATACATTCATGCGCTTCAATGCTCCATTTGAGATATTGTTTTATTCGGCGCTATGGTGTGTTAAATTCTCATTCATGGCACTCTTCCACCGAATCAGTGCCAAGGTCAAGCCTCTCCGTATCTGGTGGTTTGTGGTCCTTTTCTGTACAGCGAGTGTCTACATTGCATCGGTGGCCGATATCGAATACAAATGCAGTTTGGGAGGGCTAGATTATATCGTCAGTAAGAACAAGCGAGCTCAAATTGCGATTGACTTGCGCTGATACTGAACTCTGCAGCTGAATGTCCCCAGCTAAATCACGTTCATTATGAGAATCGCATGTATTTCGCCAACTGTGCTGGGGATGTTATGACGGACTTGATGAGTAAGTTCATTGCAAATACACTGGAAAATTAACCTTGCCCTTTAACCTATCAATATTTTATATTTTAGTCCTGTCTATTCCCTTCCTTGCGCTATGGAAAACACGAATCTCGCTCCGCAAAAAGCTCATCCTGCTCAGCATTTTCTCTGCGACTATCTTCATTATGGTCACTGCTATACTCCGAGTGGCCGTCGGGATGACCTATGACGGTCAGATGAATATCGACTGGCTATGTTTCTGGAGCTTCGTTGAGGTGGATATTGGTAAGCTGTCTTAAGTTCTTACCGAGGTTTTTCCCTAATGCTTATCTTCACTTGGTAGCTATTATTGTCTCCTGTGTCGCCTCCCTCCGGCAGCTGTTCGTCGCCTCACAGAATCAGAGCTCATCTGCAAGAGCCGCTGACAATGACACCAACGAGCCCATTTTGAAAAAGTCAGAAGAGGGATATAGCCAGGATCTGTCGCGGTCTGCCGGGGATATCGAAACGTCCACCAGTGATGATGTTCCCATGTCGCCCTTGGGTGTTGTACATGTTCGTCAAGAGTTCGAAGTGACTCGAGTTGATGCAAGCCAGTCTGCTAATGGTGACAAGGCATGTAGACACCAGACTAGCTTTGACTAGTGTACAAATTCCATACTGTTACTTGCTTCTAGGTTTCTCCCCCTTATTCCCCACTTTATACATCTATCGGGATATCTCAAAATGACATTGGGAGAGTTTAGCGAAAGATCAATCCTGATTACTCTATAGAACCTCAGGACTACAATCACCAGGGGTATGCATTGTAGGGGGATAAAACGTTTACCGATGTCCGATTCACAGGATGCCGGGTATTGTTAAGTTCCTCCTTGAAAATGGGTAAAAGGGGTTCGACCGGCATCTTGTAATCGCTATACAATATTGTATTCTGACCCTTTTACTGGTCGTATAAAATTTAACTTCGGTGTTAATAATAACAGTAGCTACATAAGTATATATTTTAATTTTAAAGAAAATACGATCAGTAGAGGTCGAGATACTATAAAAAAGGTTGTTTTACTGCTTAATATATATTTAGGAGTACTACTACTTCTAAGTGAACTTCTATAAATTATAAATTATCTAAAGAGCGTGATTTCCCGCGTTTTTAAACGTGATATAGAGAGGTAACTAGTAATTGAGTTTAACCAGTTTAAACGAATGAAATATTACCTTTGGAATAAGGCCTAGAAACGGGGGTAAAACGAAGGGTAATTTTAAAAACCCTAAAAGGGGGTTCAACTTCTGAATGCTTAGCATATTTGTACTGTTTGGAGCCTAGTTGGGGGCCCATTAACCCGCAGTAGGCTTCTCCTTAGGCCCATAGCCCACCAGTGGGCCCGAAGGTAGGTGGGCTGGGCTATGTATGGGCTTTGCGGAGCTTTAAGCAGGATGTGAAAGATGTGGAGATTGAGACTGTATCGATGTATACTGGTGATATCTTGGTGTTATGCGTAATGGCAAACACGTCAGAGCAGTGAACTTCAAACGTACCTCGGAGAACAATTTACCTTCTGCGAAAGATCTCCCTTCTATGGATATGTCAATCTCGGTGGGGAGTACCTCCCAGTTTGTGAAACTTCCCATACTGAGAAATATGAGCTACGAATCATTCGTTTTTCCGGTTACCAACCCTAGTGCAGCCCGCTTGTCTTTCAAGGTCTACCCCGCGGACTTATCCCGTGACCCCTTCAGATTCTCATGGTTGATAATGTTCGACTGATCGCATCAACCTTGGGTGGGTCTTCCACATACACGACAATGCCATGAATGCGATATCTAGACATGACCAAGAACGAACGCCCTGGCATCTCTGGCATCACCTCGCGCGTGTTAATATATCTAAAGAAATCCCAAGTCGCTTATCGCCCTTGGCCAACCATTCAACCTGCCAAATCTACCACATGGATTGCGAAATAAAACAACATCTCCACCTCCAAGCAGTTAAACAAGAAGAAAAAGCCACCCTTTTCAGATCAGTCAGTCATGGAAAAATATATATACGAAAAAAGACAAAAAACATACAACAGCGAGGATTCGCTGGTGGTCACCCACCCAACTACTAACTCACCGGCGTGTGGCTTAAGTACGGCTGAGCGGACGGGAAGCCCTGTTTTCCACACCCTATGGTCGTATGTACCATGTTAATTGTGGGCGAGAACTATAGAATGAAAGGAGTTTGGTGGTGGAGGGTAAGAAGGGCATGTTAAGGCGTCCAGTAGCATAATCTATGTAATATAGTCTATATTTATAACGGAGGAAGGTCCAAAGTCTAAAGAATCAAACAGCTAAAGACGCGGACTGTTCTTGGCCTTCGCTTCCAACAATTGACCAATACGGGGATCGACCTTGCTGAACATGGCAGCGACAGCTTCCTTGAGCTGATCAGGCACGTCTTCCAAAGTCTCTGACACATTTGACACCCACTGCCTTCGCTCGGCCTCATCAAAGACCCTGTTCCACAGTTCTCGCGGTTGAAGGAAATCCTCGTCATCAACTGGAATCTCATTCTGACCGAGCACAGCATTACGCAAGATGCGCTCAGTGTGTCGTACGTTGGAAACAGTCTGGCTGGGAACGCCAGTTCCCAGTGAACTCCTTACATAGTTTGGGTCACCACCATAGTTTCGGGTCACAGTTCCCATGCCGTCGCGCTCGAATGGCGCGTATACAGGGCAGATTGCGCGGTTTGGAGGAAGCTGTGTGTAGTTCACTCCCAGACGGTATCGTTGAGCGTCGGGGTAAGCGAACATGCGTGCCTGCAACACTGTACAGACGATAATAGTCAGTACACTGTCCCACTCCGACGATAACATTAGTGTGTACTTACTAGGATCAGGTGTCATTGCAATCCCAGGCACCATGTTAGAAGGTGAAAATGCGGCTTGCTCGATCTCGGCAAAATAGTTCTCGGGCTGGGGCTGTTGTTAGCACTTGCTTCGTGTTTAAGATAAAGAGCAACCCACATTCTTGTTGAGAGTCATTTGACCAACTTCGATCAAGGGGAACTCCTTGTGGGGCCAAACTTTGGTGATGTCAAATAGAGCACGGCCGTATGTTTCAGCCTGCTCGGGCTCCATGACCTGCACGTAAAGTTTCCAGGCTGGCAAATCTCCCCGAGCAATAGCATCCCACAAATCCTGATTGTGGAAGTCGGCGTTTGCGCCAGCCATGCGAGTACCTTCCTGACCAGAGAAGTGTGTGATATCCTGGGTTGGGCGGAAGTGGAACTTGCAGTAGCGGAAGCCACCATCGGCCGATACCATCTTGAAGGTATGTACACCGAAGCCTGTCACTCGACGGATGGAATCAGGAATACCCCGATTTCCGAAAAGGTGCATCAAAGCATGAACACTTTCCGGTTGGTTTGCGTGGAAATCCCAGAACTAAACAGTTAGCTTCATCCACAATATGAAGCCTTCAATTGGCACTCACCATGGTCCAATCCGGCCGGTTGGTGGCAGGATGTCTCTTATGACTTCTGTTGAGAGAAGGAAACCTAACAGGATCACGAACAAAGAACACTGGCTTGGGGGACATTAGAATCTAGAATGTAAGAGTTGATAGTGAACACTTACAATGTGGTTCCCGACAATATCATGATTACCTTCCTCTGTGAAAAACTTGACGGAAAAGCCTCGCACATCGCGCACAGTGTCTGCGCTACCCTTTTCACCGCCAGTCGTGCTTAAACGGAATAAAACAGGGGTTTTCTTTCCAACACCATTGAGGAATTTGGCCGACGTGAGGGAAGAAATGTCATTTGTAACCTCAAATTCTCCCCAAGCGCCCGCAGCTTTAGCATGAACGACTCTATTTAGCGTTAGAATATATTTTCCTTCCAAGTATCAACTTGAATGGTCTTATACCTTTCGGGGATACGCTCGCGGTTGAAATGCGAAAGTGTCTCAATGAGAAGCGTGTCACCCAGTGTTGTAAGGCCACCACCACCAAAAGTAGGCAACGTGGTGCTGACGGATGGGTCTGCAATTGGCTGGCCTGTCTGGTGTTAGAGTCGGAACGTTGTTTTTAATATATTTGGTATAATACCTTCTGCCAACGTGAAAGTATGGTTCGTCATTGGAATTGTTTGTCTGGGGAATTCGACTTCAATTGGTTGTATGTAATATGTATGCTATAAATGATCCGTCTTCTGGGAAACAGCTTCCCTTTTATTAGGTTGGTCCTCAGAGGGGAATCAAGACCTTGACACTAACCCCCCCCCTCATGAGGGAAACCCCAAATCAGTCTCCAACATCCGTTACATCTTGACGTGAGGGGCTTAAGATAAAGCGTTTTTGAAAAGCCTCATGCCGATCGGCTGCAAAAGGCGGTCACCGAGCCAAGGCCGAGTTCCCGCCGTCCCCGATAACATTTGCCGCGACTCTGATTGGCCAGAGGATCTGACTACCTCGTGCGGGGAAGGGGTTTCCCCTCATGAGGGGGTCGAAAACATCACTCTTGCTTACATTCCTTCTAGAACACCTTTCTTCACCTCCATGCACGGTTACATCCTTCCATCAGCCCTATTAATTCAGGGTTCAAGGATCTGCTGTGGCCAAGATGTTACTAGTAACCCGGAAGAGCGGCAAGACGGTTTGGCAATACTCTTGCCATGAAGAGTGGAATATAAAATCGAGGCGATGCCTCGCCCATTTCTACTCAACACACACAAGCACAATTCCACAGTCTCACGGCTATTGAACAAACCTCACTCTCAAATTATTCTCTCATCCTCAAAAACAACCATTCTCGCACCATGGCTTTCGTTTCGAACGGCTCTGAGTACGACTTTATCATTGTCGGCGGTGGTACCGCTGGCAATGCAATTGCTGGTCGCCTTGCTGAGAACCCAGACGTCCGTATTCTGGTTGTCGAAGCTGGTATCCCCAACCCTGATCAGATCGAGCAAATCACCACCCCGTCGAAGGCTTTCACCCTTCGCGGAAGCAAGTACGACTGGTCTTACAAGACAACCATGATCAAGCGTGATGATTATGAGCGGGTTGAAAAGCCCAACACCCGCGGAAAGGCTCTCGGTGGCAGTACGTGTGCCAACTATTTCACTTGGATTCCTGGCTCGAAGCCTACCTTTGACGACTGGGAGGCCTTCGGTGGCCGCGACTGGAACTGGGACTCCTGTGTGGAGTACCTCCGCAAATGCGCCACCTACCATGACGACGAGAAGTTGTATCCGGCCGAACTGAGCAAGATTGGAACCGGAGGCCCTGTGCAGATCTCCCATGCCGACTTGGTTCCGGAGATGAAGCCGTTCCGTGACGCGCTCACTGAGGCCTGGGTTTCCAAGGGTGAGCCTCTGACCGAGGACATCTACTCCGGCGAGATGAAGGGTCTCACCCACTGTGTTGATACCATCCACCAAGGTGAGCGCCAGGGTAGTTTCCTCTACCTGAAGAACAAGCCTAATGTGACAATCCTCTACGGCGTTCACTCGAAGAAGCTGCTCATCGATCCTGCCACCCGCATCTGCTCCGGTGTCACTGTGATAAGCGATACCGTCGATCAGGAGATCAGCGTCTATGCCAGCCGAGAAGTCATCCTGTCTCAGGGTGTCTTTGAGACTCCCAAGCTTCTCATGCTCAGCGGAGTCGGCCCAGCAGGGGAACTGGCCAAACACGGAATCACCCCCATTGTGGAGTCCCCTCACGTCGGTCAGCATCTGTTGGACCACCCGATTGTGCCTTTTGTTCTTGAGGTCAAGGAAGGGTACAGTTTGGATAACCATATCCTCCGTGCCGGTCCTCTCAATGACAAGGCACTGTCCACCTACCAGAAGGACAAGACTGGCCCCGCAAGCTCTGGATTCCTTGAACTTGTGGGATTCCCCCGAATTGATCAACGTCTGGAGAAGTATCCTGCCTACCGCGAGGCCAAGGCCGCTAACGGCGGACTGGATCCTTTCGGCCCAGCTGGACAACCCCACTTCGAGCTCGACTTTGTCGGCCTGTTCAGCTCTGCATTCCAGTGGCATTATCCCATGCCCGAGAAGGGCAACCACATGACTGTTATTGTTGACCTCCTGCGACCCCTTTCCGAGGGTGAAGTTACCCTGAACAACTCGAATGCACAGGTCCAGCCGAACATTAACCTCAACTTCTTTGCCAATGACTTGGACATTCTGGCCATGCGGGAGGGTGTGCGCTGGACATATGATCTGTTGACCAAGGGCGCTGGATTCAAGGACATTGTTATCTCGGAGTACCCCTGGAAGATGCCGCTTGATTCCGATGATGATATGAACCGGGCTGTTTTGGACCGCAGCCAGACTGGATTCCGTAAGATTATCCCTTCCAATTTCTCGAAACAAGTCTAATGATTTATTTTATAGATCCCTGCGGTACTGCACGTCTCTCGAAGAGCATCCACCAGGGTGTTGTTGACTCGAAGCTGCGGGTTCATGGAGTGCGCAACCTCAGAATTGCAGATGCTTCTGTCATCCCTGTTATTCCTGATTGCCGTATTCAAAACTCGGTCTACATGATTGGCGAGAAGGTTAGTGAGAAATCCTCGGGCTCCTAGAACAAAACTAACGCATAACTAGGGTGCGGATATCATCAAATCCGAGCACAAGGATCTGTATGAGGCTAAGAACATTCCCTACCTTGTCTCCAGCAAACTTTGATCTGTTATGTGTGCCTGTATTCTTTTTACTGTGTGTGCACATGTAAATTGTTTTGATCTTTGCTTATTAAGGCAGCTGTTATTGTAATTCATTTATTTTCACTTTTCTACCAGGCCAAAGTAAGGCAGAAACCAGGCATTCAGGCATCATTGACGCCTGAGCGCTAACTATACACCTGGGTAGGCTCAACCCTTAGTCGATGTGCCGGTCGCAAGTATGGATAGTTTTGTTGCAATCAATACGTTCACCAAAGCCTCCTCTCCATTCCCGTCCTTCTTCCGTACAAACTCGCGAGCCTGGATCCTATATAACAAGACACCTTCTTGTCTTGGCTAGTTGAGAACGTGATGATATTGGGGCTGTGATATACTGTCTATAATTCAAAACTCCGCTTCTCAACCCTATACCTTGCTGTGAATCAATGAAAATGCGAATGCCTACTTACATAGGTAGGCAGAGGAAGATTATTATATAATAATGTGTAGTGTGCGCATCGATCGAAAAATTGCAGTTACTTCTTCCCCCACGGAATTCCCCGCGCTGTTATGTATCTGCTTTCACTCAAGGTCTCGTCAGGCTACTTGATCCCTGATGTTATCCAACCATGGCCGACCACAACACATATCTGAACTACAAACGGGATGAGAGATATTCGTCTACTGGATAATCCATGCATCTGCTCATATCACCAAAAGTATCCCGTGTAACAGCACAGAGGGCACAATCTCAACCGCGGCGATCTCCCTCTCATAGCTGAAGTCACTCTCACAACTGATCGGACAGCATATTGACCTGATTCCGCCAACCATTTTTCGGCTGTTTGAATCCGTCATCGAAGCTAGGAAAAAGACACATCATTTCTATCTCCAAAGCACTGCTTCCGATCCAGATCCCGAGATCCAAAAGAGCAACGTGTCACATCAACATTGGATAGAAGGCTTGTCAGAGGCTTTCAATCTTCTTGGAGGGAAGGTGTGGGAGAGGGTAAAGGAAGGCACATCTGACACATTCGATGAAGATGAGGAACAGGTTATTTTTTCCAACGCATTTTCGATGTTGAGCTTGCACGGGCTAACGGAAGGCGAGGGGGATGCTGATGCAGATACTGGCAATGGCGGCGAAGAGGACGCCGGTACCACTGAGACTGTCATTCACCAGACAGCCAGGCGTGCGAAACAAAAGCCCAACATGGAAGGAAAGAAAAATAAACCGAAACGAAAGCCGAAGCCGAAGACGAACGAGACGGCAATGGAGAGTACGTCTGGCCCAGATTCACAGGAAATTCCCCTGGAGAGCTATCGCATCATCGAAGATGAAACCGGCATGATCACCGATTATTTGATGGCCGTTCAATCAATCACCGAGCAGTTAATACGGCTCCGTCATGAATTGCAGGGCGCCTGGCACAGTGTGGCCTACCAAGGCATGAATACTGCCGTTGCTTCAAGTCTATGCAAAGTTGCCATCGGAATAATCAAGGACGCTCAGTCGCAGATCTTCGCCGAGTTCCCTGGGCATGACTCTTTCGATACTATCATGCAAACATTGACACGTGGAGATCCTGATAATGCTGTTGGTATGTTCGGTCTGTCAGTCAATCGACTCAATCCAGATGGAACTATCGATCAAACGTCTCCACAATCCGATATTGATGCGAGAGAAGAATTTTTGATGTACACATATCAGGATCTCTTGGACTTTATCGCCGACTATCAAAAGACGCGCAGCGGTAAGCCTACTAAGTCCATGCTCAGGAGTATCCAAAATTGGGACCCTTATCTCAACCTCCTACGAGCAACCAAGGAACAACGCTGAAAATGGCGGCTAGTCTTTACCATTAATTGGCTATACCACTTGGTATCCGCCAGAAAGACGACCTCAAAAGCTGGGCGGTCTGGTAACCTTGGAAACGGAATTTTTGAAATTGCCCAGGTGCAATGCCTCATCTCCACCAATCACACTTCACTGATCAATACTATACCACAGCTACCCATCTCCGTTTGCCATCAATCACCAGGTTGACCAGATTCTCGCACAAGCCAAAGCCACCACGATGCCTCTAATCGACTACTCGAAATGGGACAACATTGACACGGATTCAGACTCGGGGCCAGAGACAAACTCAATGCCGCGTCCTCAAGTGTCCAAGCCCACCGTGCCTTCTCCTACGGCCCCATCTACAGCTACCCAGGTCACACCCTCCAACCAAACCCCCTCCTCTGCATGAGACACCATCAAAGCGGTGACAGTTCGATGCCAGGGCGACAAAGGTCTCCCATGGTCGGCAACTACCATCCCCTCGAACCACCCTATCTTCACCAGTAGTGTCCCGCCAGTGCCGGCTTTGCTGGACTTCCCCATCGTCGTCCACCGTGTCGGAACTGTGGGCAATGGAACAACTGGTTACCTCGATAACCAGGCTATCACATGCATCCATGTAGACCCGAACACCGGGTTTGCGCCCCCTCAGTGGCAGAGTGGGGTCGGTACTGTGATTGTCGCACGCAAAGACAAGAAGGATCTCTCTCCAGAGCACTACGAGGCAATCTGGATGTACTGCGATCGTATCCTCGATTACTTTGGGGAAGGAGAAGGAGCACCTGAGCGTTTGTTCACCCGACAAGCATTCGAGCGATGGTTCGTGGGTTACCAAGAAGAGCAAGTGGGATTTGGACGTAAGGAATGGACGTCGGTATCGCCGTTGTACGAATAGTGAACTATTACTCCACTAAGTTGCACGAAGAGTGCCGACTGATGTTTGACAAGGAACCCCCAACCTAATCTACGTTATCAAAATGCAATTCTCTCCAGCCAAATGCCATGAGAGTAAACTAAGCTCATTATATATCTAGATATCTATCTCTTCTTGGATCCTAGTTTTTATATAATCAGCGTCTCGGTGATACTCGCAAATACGGCCGAGCGGACGCGAATCCCCGTTTTCCACACCCGATGATGTGATCGTACTTGTTCCGTGTGAAAGGAAATCATATAACGTGAACAGTTCCAAGGTTAGGTGGGGTGATATAAATGGGCGAGCCCAACATGGATACGGAGTAGGGTAAGAATGCGGTTGGAGATCACCCTTGATCACCGCACTGACCCCGAAGTAATGCATTATTGGACAATGGCTTCTTCCTAACACACTAACACCCTTGGAATCTGCACACAGCCACAATCTGCCATGCACGTGAGACTGCAAGTGACCCAGAAACGACACCGTCAGAGTCGAAGGTTTTGTCAATTGTTTTGTGGGTTTCCGCAACTACACCTTGAACCACGCGGGTACGCTTGATAAGTCTGCGGTATACTAGATCACACGGGGTATTCACGACCGGACAAGCACACCAACGAATTCACAGTCTGATTCTCGTAAGCAAGTCGTGCCTGCCCAGGTGAACCTTTGCTTTCGACATCACGAAAACGCCAGTCGAACCCAACAATAGCCAAATTGTGCTGTGCCCAATGGACCTCCTCGAGGCTGTGAAATCGGGACGGGAAGATACCGTCAAACTGCTTCCTGATAATGGCGCGAATCCCAACGCTGATGTAGACGGATTTGGGACTATTCTCCATGCGGCCGCATTCGCGGGAGATATAACGATCGTACAACTACTTCTTGAGAGAGGCGCAAATTCTAACGCTCAAGGCGGCGAGTATGGAACTACTCTCCAAGCGGCTGCGTTTGGGGGAGATCTTCCAACAGTGCAGCTACTTCTTGAGAAAGGCGCGGAAATAAATGCCCAAGGTGGCGAGTATGGAAATGCTCTCCAGGCGGCGGCAGCTAGTGCAAATACATGGTTAGTACGGCTACTTCTGGAGAGAGGCGCGGATGTCAACGCTCAAGGCGGCAAATTTGGAACAGCTCTCCAGTCGTGCTTACAGCATGAGAAAGTTTGCTATTTTTCCAAGCAAGATACCATGTTCTGGGTCAAAGTACTGAAGAAGCATGCAGATCAACCAGCAAGTCTTGTTGACCTGATGCACTTGACCGAGCGAAGGAAGCAGCGGAGTCGTCTGCGGGAGTGCGCTACAATATGGACTCGGGGGGAAGTTGTTTCGGTGTCCTCCGCACGAAGATTGAGTAAATTAAACTAGGCCCATGATTCACATTTTCCTTCCCGCCCTTTTTGGAACATTTTCTACATTTTGGGTGTTTGATGGATAAAGCACTGCTACACTGTGTCTCTCGGTGTATCTCCTTTTCATAGCTTCAACGCATTGTGCTAATTTAATCTACAACTGTTCTTTATGTTTCTTCGTGGCATTGTTTCTTTGCTATTGCTACTGGTCAACTGAATGCTTCTTTCTTTAGTCAAAAACTGATTATTCGTGCGTCTAGGGCCATATCGTATGCTTCCTCTCCCTATATTCTGTTCTGCCAGTGGTTCACGTCTATCTACTCAGGAGCTACCACTGATAACTAAATAACTTTCGCCGACTGAAACTTCCACTCAATTGTATCTATATTGATGTTGATGAATCTTTAAATTACTATACTCCAACCCAGGATTTGCTAAGCTTCCACAATTCCTTTTCCTTGGCCTCATCAAAAGCCCAACTACCGTATCCATATTCAAGTCCATCCGCGTCCGCAGGAGCCGGATGAGCTGCCACAGATCCTCCTTCCAAGTACAACCCGCCTTTCCCTTCCAGTTCGCTCGAAACAGAGGCATAGATCGTCGTCGCGCAGCCCTGTTCAAGACTAGATAAATATACCAGCGCTCGCTTGTTATCCATCGCTGCTTTCATTTCTTTCTGGGAGTGCTTCTGGAGGTTGGGGCTGATGAAGGCTCCAGGATGTAAGCTATAGCCATGAAGACCTTGTGCTCCATACAAGCGCTCGATTTCAGTGGCCATGTATATATTGGCCGTCTTGCTAGCTCCATAAGCAAGCCAACCATTGTAGTTTCCTTCGAAGTTGACATTGTCCAGATGGATAGGACTGTAGCGGTGGCCCGCCGAGGAAACGTTGATGACGCGGGAATTGAACGTAGGTGTTGAACGTGCAGTTTCCAGTAGAGTATCTTTCAGGAGATAGAAGAGCAGGAAATGAGACAGGTGATTGGTTCCAAACTGGAGCTCAAAGCCATCTTTGGTACGACTTTCTGGGGTGTTCATCACCTATCACGGTTAATCAATGAGTTAGCGCTCTTATAGAAGATTTGTTTTCAGTCAACTCACGGCCGCGTTGTTGATAACAACATTGAGCTTAGAGCTCTCTTTCAAAAACTCCTCAGTACACGCCCGGACACTCGAAAGGTCTGTCTGGTCCATAAAAAGAAGCTTGACGTGCCCAGTGTTGAGTAGCTCACCCAAGGCCTCCTTTGCCTTGTCAAGATTCCGGGCTGTGCCAAAGATGGTTGCCCCGGTAGATGCTAAGACGCGCACAGTCTCAACACCAATTCCAGAAGAAACGCCGGTAATCAGGACAACCTTGTCACCCCATTGGTCAACTAGACCTTCATCTTGGATTATTTCACTTCCCGTTACACGCGAGTCGCCCGGGCCGTTGAGAACTTCCCACCGGTTTCGCTCGGCATACCGACCCGAGAGCTGAAAGGGGACTCTAGAAATCATTGACATCTCAGACAAGGTAAAATTAATGTCTAGGGCTGGAATGGATGATTGAATTCGAATGTCAACAAGTTCAGGTTGGACTTAGACCGAGTTCTTATACACAAGTTTGGTCACACATGTATGGTTTAAAGATGACACGGACAAAACAACGCCAGGTGACAGGGGTATTAGTTGTCCAATCGGATTGAACTTTTCCCGCTTCCATTCAGAGGTCGCCAATTAACGAATATGTAAACCCAATTTACATCATGAGACATTCATGACGTCTTGGCCTAAAGCTTTCTTAGCATTGATACTGACAGACAAGGACTAGCAGGAGACCAATGGCTATTTGGAAAAGTCCTACTAAGAAGTGAGCTTCGTTGTACGATGTACACTGTAATGTAAAATATACATTGCCAGATCCGGTTCACGCTGATCAAAGTTGGGGTTGGATATCGGTGTTAAAGTGAGTGGGTCAGCCCTTCCATAAGACCCACCTCTAGAACGGTTCTGATTGGTCGATCGGCGTTAACCTTCAGGCTGGCCCGCTTTTATCGGTGATAATAGGTACCTACTACATTTCCAAGTCGGTATCCGCCAGAGCGGCCCCAAGTCCCCGGACGTGGCATCCCGTTATAGCCGGGTCGCAGGCGCGGCCTCAGTCTCCGGATAATACTTCTAGCGTTATGACCAGCCGCATTGTGTTGGTCGTGATGTGTGGGACGTTGCGGCCTGGTTTGTGGAGATTAAACAGAATGCAATTGGCGACAGGTACTCCGTACATTTTCAATAATTAGGCTGGTTCATCCAATTCCAAAAGCTAGCATCTGAGAAGGCGCCTTCAAAGTTCCAAGTATCTGTAACGCTCACAGTAAGTGGGTCAAACGCTAGAGCATCCGGTGTCTCAATTAAGGGGACTTGGGTACTTGAAAGATGATTGAAGAACAAGTCATGAGTGGGGCGCGGAGGTAGAAGGACATCAATAGATATCTCCGACGGTACCCCGTTATAGCGAACTGTATCACTGTCCGGGGATATCCATTCCGGGTTGCTGAAAAGGGCTCCAGGTCGCTCAGCGGTTTCGGATGTCTCGGGCCGATGCATTAGGCGACGGTACAAGCTGGAAACAACGCCATGTGTTGACTTTGCCATGGGATTATATTGACCAATGATACCCAGCCTTTGCATCCCTCTTTCAACAACTTGAATACACTCTGATCGTCGTTCATAATTCTCACTCGGGAAAACGAGACAGAGTGCTGCGATGAGAACAATCGCATCGAAAGAAGCGTAGACGGGATTGAACACTTTGCACTGATGCGGCTGTGACTGTTGGAATAGTCGTTCCTGTGCACGAAGAACAGATATTCCAGCTTTGAGGGCTTCGGTGCGACTCTTGGCAACAGAGAATATGTATGGTCGGTGAAGTGCGAGCAGAACAAGGTGAATGAGCGACGACAGTGCTTCTCGGGAAATAGGTAGCCATTCACACCCGTGAATTCGATCAAACTTCGTATCTGGGTTTTCCAGACGGCACCAAGGCGGTAAAAGTTCTAAATTTGTCTCGATTGCAGCATGAATGTGTTCAACCATGGGGTAGTCTTGGGGGCTGGCACCGTTATGTTCCAGTTTGTGAATGTCCTTGAGATATCGATAGGCCACATGAAAGCCAGCGAGGATGAGGTCAAATGGTCGAGGGGGATCAGTCTCCGTTTGCCAATGCGAGAATAACTCTCGCCGCTGTTCATCGTCCTGTATCGTACCGGCGAAGCGATCTATTTGGAGCTCTGTGGCAATCGGTCGACCGAGAACGACAGCCATGTGGACGTCCCAAATATGCAAGATCACCCAAATTCTATGACCGACGAGACTGAGATTTTCTCTCTCGCGCGCGGGCCCAACTGACATGATTCGTCCGGTATGTAGGCCAATTTCCTGCGCATCACGGATTGCTGCTCCAAGCGTATGCCAGCCTTCAACAACTTTGCCACTACTTTTCAGAAATGCGGCACGTAGCACACCTGCTTGGACCGTGACGATTGTGATATCCTTCTTCCCCAAAACTGCGAGTAACTCAGCACCCATATAACTATATTCAGCCCCAAGATCATGGAAGGTCATGTCCGCCATGGTAATGAGAGAATTGATCATGTCATCATGAGGAGAGTGAAAAAGAAGCGCTTGTGCGAGGACTTGAAATAGTAATGCTGGAAACAGAATGGTTCCCACCGCCAATCTTGCCAAGCCCGCTTGGAGTTCAGAGTATGAGATGTTTCCCCATGCGTATAAGTCTTCCCTAAATGATTCCTCATCAAGCAGGCCATACTGCCAATTGAAGTCGGAGAAGAACGTTTGGACCAAGATGTCGATGCAGGCCTTGGAAGGCAGCTGGCGGACTAATTCCCTGTACTTCCGGTCTGCGTCGCTTGGGAAATAGGGTTGGTTGATGGCAGAGGAGCTGACTGAGTTCGTATCCTGACCTCCATAGAGCTCTACTGTGCGTAATAAGCTCATGGAGTTGTGATTGCCGTGGCTGGAGTATCCAAAGTCTCAGATCTTATCCTGAGACTCGCTAGTCCACCTAGGGCCCAGTCCAGCAGGTGGGTACGAATGTATAATATTGCCACTAGAGCTCATTCCCGAGGGGCCTCCCACACCAGAACTGCTTCGGGTGGGTTGGCAGCCCTTTGGTGAAGCATCATAATGGCAAAGATTCTGCGGTTGCTAATCAGACTAACAGTAATATTGCATCTGGAAGTGTAAATACCTGCGTTCCCCGTTTGATGCAGTTGCAGCACGGATACTGGCGGTCACACTATTCAATATTCAGTGGCTTTCTTTTTCTTGTATATGTGCTTTCGTGGATGTCCCTACTTTTTGCTTGCGCCGATGACATTCTCCACAGGAGATGACAATTCTCTTCCTTTTCTGGGGTCTATATTTTTCTGATGAGTTAACCATCCCGGCACTGATTTATGTACATCAGCCTTGGTGGATGGGATTTATAAAGAAGAGAGAGCACAGGCACTGTCGATCTTGATAGGATGGATCATACCGTGTGCGTTTTGGTCAAAGTTGGCACTCCTTCTCTCGAAATTACAACAATACAATACGTAGAGAATTATTGCACATGTGATTAACCTGGCGAAGGAGAAAGAAAAGGGAGTATTTTGGACAGAGCGGGCAATACCCGCCCACTACTAAATAGGGCGGTCAGCTAACCTAACGCTGGAGGCACCGAGGCCACGATTTATCTGAAGGGGATTTATGTATAAGCGCCGTATATATACAGCTGTATTGATAATCGTACAACTTGATTATGATCTTTTGGCCTACCTAGTAGGTACATACCAAGATCTCCAAGTTTGGCCGCGGGGAATTGTTGGGATGGGATTGCAATGGATGTGATGTGATAGGAGGCCCCGGGGGTCAATCATGTGATGATAAGACCGCGCACGTGATCCTCTGTCCTGAATCGCGGAAAAGCATATCACCGAAAAAAAGTGTCCAGACTCGCCCTTCGCGATCTCAATCTTCATCAAAATATTACGCAAAAATGGAGGGCAAAGCACAGTCTCGGTATGGTCCGACAGAAGGAGAGGAACAAAGTATCCCTGTTCTCGCGACAAAGAAGGCTGTCAGCTCTTGGGTGCACCTTCTTGCTGGCGCGTATGTCTTTTCCAGCTACTATCATCTTTGATTCTTCTGACATCTATCTAGGAGCGGCGGAATGGCTACTGCGATAGTGACTTCGCCTCTTGATGTCTTACGAACACGTCTTCAGTCCGACTTTTACCAACCACAAAATAGGGCCTCCGATGCCTCCTCACGCCCCGTTCAACGATCAAATCATAAAACGCTCCGGATTATCAACTCCATCTATCGTGCGGAAGGATGGCGGGCTTTCTTTCGAGGCCTCGGTCCAAGCATGGCGGGTGTAGTCCCAGCGACCGCGATCAAATTTTACGTATACGGCAATTGCAAACGCGTGGGAGCTCAACTCATGGGACACACGGAAGACTCCGCGATGGTCCACGCTCAAGCCGCAATCTGCGCAGGTCTCGCAACTTCTACGGCAACGAATCCAATATGGCTTGTCAAAACACGACTACAACTTGACAAAACACAAACAAACACCGGTGGTGCTTCGACTCGTCGATATCGCAACAGCATTGATTGCATCAGGCAAGTCATGCGGACCGAAGGGCTGGGTGGCTTTTACAGAGGATTGAGCGCAAGCTATCTGGGCTCGATTGAAACGGCTCTACACTTGGTGCTCTATGAACAGTTGAAAACTCGGCTCAATCGGTCATTAGAAGCCACCGAGGGACCACGGACTCCCTTCTGGAACGAAGTTTTCCATTGGGTTAGTACTAGTGGTGCCGCGTCTTCCGCTAAACTAGTGGCAGGTCTAATCACATATCCTCATGAGGTACGCCATTCCAGGCCAATTGTTTTGGTCTCACACTCACACTCAAATTCTTAGGTTATCCGGACACGATTACGCCAGGCACCTGTGGAACATGGCCAGCCCAAATACACAGGCCTAGTACAATGCTTCCGTACTATCGCCAAAGAAGAAGGTATGGCGGGCTTGTATGGAGGCCTCGCTCCTCACATGCTCCGTTCTTTGCCCTCAGCTATCATCACGCTTGGCGTCTATGAATTTGTGCTGAGGGTCACCGGTGCTTAGGTCAAAGCACAACTCTGTACACTACCGATGGATCTGGTTCTTTTTCTTTCTTTGGGGGAGAGACCATTAGACATTCTTGTATCATATTCCTGTATTATATTTGGCGTGGTTCATCTCAATTACATAATCTCATCTTTCACAGCCCCGGGGGGGTTGCGCTACTTTAGAATATTCCATCTTAACTATAACTTTCCATCAACGTCCTAATACATCCTTCATTGTGTTCAGAGCCTCTCTTCTCCCAGTACTTTTCGCTGAAGCGAGCAGGCGTGGTCGTCACTACGGTCCCGGGCGTCTCGATTTCGTCGCCCATACAATTACGCATATCCTTCTTGTCTATTTCGATATCCGTGGAGCCTTTGAACTCACGTCACCTCTCTCTCTTACACGATACCTAGTACATACGACCATAGGGTATGGAAAACAGGGCTTCCCGTCCGCTTAGCCGTACTTAAGCCAATTATTCTGCACAGTCAATACTAAATTTCGCCTTAGCACCTAAGCGGCACTCTAGGGTGAGTGTAGGTGATATGTAGACCTGGCAGTGACCCTCCGGGTGGTCCATGATCTTGGACCCTCCACCCGACCCTCCGAGGGTCGCTCGCGGGTGACCCTCCACGACCCGTAGCGACCCTCGGATGCATAAATTTCGAGCGCTAAGCCTAATTAAGGTGGATAAAACTGCTTATATCTCTTAATAAAATACAGTTATTTATATCTGTTTTGTCCACTAGATTATGATCACCAATTTATGACTATTTAAGTTGTTAAATATTATAAAGTTATTTGATTATCTTATATTTTAAGTATAGTTCTCTTAGTTCTATGCTTTTTTTATACTATACGACTGTAGGGAAGCGGTACTTAGTAAGGTAGAAGTGATCAGTCTATATTATAGTAGAAATATATATTGAAGATATATATCTATATATATAATATTACTTAAAAGAAATATATTTTATTTCTACCCTTTAGATATAAGAGAATTATATCTAAACTAGTTTAGAAGGCTTTATATAATAACTAGATATACTATCTATTTTCTGACCTCGGTTAGAAACATAGGGTCTAGAAGGCTTTATATAATAACTAGGTATACTATCTATTTTCTGACCGAGGTTAGAAATATAGGTTTTAGAAGGCTTTATATAATAACTAGACTATACTATCTATTTTCCGACCGAGGTCAGAAATATAGGTTTTAGAAGGCTTTATATAATAACTAGACTATACTATCTATTTTCCGACCGAGGTTAGAAATATAAGGTTTATTAAGGGTCCGGATAAGGTTTATTAAGGGTCTAAACGAGGTTCGTCGAGGGTCTACGAGGTTCGTTAAGGGTCTATAAGGTTCGTTATAGGTAACCCTTATAAACTAACTAATAGTAATAGTTTAATAAATAGTTTAATAGATCTACTTAATAAAAATAGTAAATTTTAGTCCTTTATACTTTAATTATAGAAAATAATTTACTATAAGTTATCTACTCTTTACTACGTTTATATTTACCTATATTAAATATATAATAATTTTCTAATGCTTATACTTCCTTAAACTACGAGAGGGCTTTATTAGACGCTCTTTAATACCTTCTCTCTAATAATATACTATTTATAACCCCTTACGCGTTAGGAAGTTAATAAATCTTAATATCGGTACGTAATAGTTATTAGTTTACCCTTCTTAGCTCTTCGTAATATATACCTTTACCTTCTTATCTTATAATACTAAATCCCGACCGTATCAATTCCTTCGTCTTATACTATAATATAATAAGTAAGGAATTCGTTAAATAGTAGCTTTAGATAGAATTTAGGAAGTCTAAGTATATAAACTAGGACGCGCGCTATTAAGTAGAATACTAGAACAATTTCGACTAAGTAGCGAATACTAAAGATAGGAAGCTAGATATAATATATAAGTAATATCGGAAGATTCTTAATTATCTAGTAGCTATTTATATAGGTATATTATCTATAAATAAGTATAGGAAGGGGGTTAACTATACTAAATTTATATTAAGAAGACCGAATATTAAGAATTTACTTAAGATAGCTATATATTATATCCCCTTATATTATCTTCGTTACTAAATTATCTATAGGTATTAAATAAACTAGCTCTTATCTTTTTATAGGATATTTAGGAGTAAAAGTTACTAAGTCTTATTACTATTTTATATCTCCTATTTTTATTCCTTAAATACTAGGAGTTTACCGATATTATTAAATATATACGCTTTACTTTAACTATACTAACTATTCCCTTATAATAAACTATCTATAAGTAATTAAAGGCATTTATCTATAAATACTAAGAAAGACTTCTCTAGAGTCTACTACTAAAGATAAAGCTCTCTCTTACGCTAGACTATTAGATATCGCTATTTTAGTAGGCGTTTATAATAGTAATAGGCTACTATCTAGACGAAGATTAGGAGTACCGCGAGGTTCTCTTTAGCTTCGAGCTACTCTCTAGTATATACTCTAGGTCGAATCTTAGTAAGGTTATTACTTAGATATTATAAAAATATAATATTCTTAATCGAGTACTTATAATCACTACTAATAATATCTTAAATAATATAATACTAGTTTAGGCTATAAATAACTTAATAAGGACTATCTAACTAAGTACTAATTCTACGATTATTCGTATTCCTTATATTACTTATATTATCTAAATTAGTCTTACGGATTTACTTAGGAAGATAAAGGTATCCCTAAGTAATAATACTACTAAGTTAAACTAGTCTAATAATCGTATAAGGGTATTATATATATACTAAAGAAAGTATAAGATCGTAGATATACTTAATACGGTATACTATATTCTAAGTATTACTTCTATATACTAATATCTCTTTTAGGTTCGTAATCTTACTATTTATATTAATATAAGCCTATAGCAGCGGGATATATTTTATACTCTCTAGAATAAAAAGCCTAAGCTTATTCTAATCTAAGATATTAGGATATAATAGAATTTAACTTTCCTAATACTCCGGCGAGTAAAGAGACTATAGCTAGTATTTAATACCTTCTACTTATAGTATAAGTAGTCTTACTTTATATTAAGCCTAGAAGAATAAAGGTAGATTAAATATCTACTCTTTATTCTTAAACTATTCTATAAGTTTATAAGTCTTATTTCTAGGACTAAAGACTTAAGTATCTATCTTATCTTTAGTATATATAACCGTCTTTTTAACTATCTTAAGAAGGCGATCGCTATATTTTAGCGGAAGAAGGTTCTATAAAAATAGCTTATATAATCTGCCCTTAAAACTACGTTAGAAAAGCTTTTAAAATACTATAAGGATATAGATAGTATCGATAAATATCTTTATACTATTAGTATAATTTTATCTCTATTCTAAAAGCTTTAATTCTTCTTATTAAAGGAATAGGAATTAAATAATCCTAGTAAAGCTAGCTAGAAGGATATTTACCGAAGTAGTCTTAAGACTTAGGTTAAGCGCTATAAAGAGCGGCTTAATATTAGGGATAGTTAGTTATCGCTAAGTAGTCTATTATTTAGGGTTAGAATATCCGAGCTTAAATCTATATTAGAGTTAAATAACTCCTAGCAGTCTATCGCTTTATAGGAGGATAAACTAACTTAATATTTTAATTCTAATAAGTCTAATAATCTATCCTTATCCTTTATATCTAACTAATATTAATAAATATCTAGCCTTATAGCGTTTATCGCCTTATATATTCTAGAAAGAAAACTAATATAAATAGCCGATTCTTATAAATATTACCTATAATATTATATCTATCCTAGCTACTAGTATAGATATAAAGCGACTGTTTAACTCTATACGTAATATTTATTATTATCAGCGAGGCTTACTAAAGCCGAAGATAATTTAGGATATTATAATATTTATATATATAATAAGGCTTAATCTATAGGAGAGTTAGCGGCTAATTCTCTAGGAGTACCTATCTTCCTAAGAGATCGTAGCTTTAATAGAGGTAAGTAGTATAGTTACTACCTTATTTAAACTAATTAGTAATACTAAGGAAGATATAGTTAAAGAAAGTTAGTTACTATCTACTTTATAACTATTATCTAATATTATACTTAGAAGGAGATAAAGAAGTAACTTACTAAGCGAAGGTAATAAGATATAATCTAGTACTAAGGATAGTATAGATAAAAAGGGCAAAATTCCTCTCTTTCGATTATCTAGAAGAGTTCGGAAGGTTTTAAAAAGGCTTAATAGATATATAGTAGTCTAGTAGATAGGAACTAGATTTAAGAATATAATATAAGTTTTTATAATAATATATTACTAAAAATTAATATTAAAGAACTTCGGATATATAATTAGGATACTTAAAAATATAGGGCAAATCTATATAAATTATATATATCACGAGATTTGCCTATTTGTCTCGTTTAACGACCCTTAGGGTCACCCGCGGGTGACCCTCCGAGGGTCCAACCTCTAGGTAGACTACCCTTAGGGTCGGAAGATTGGACCCTCGAACCGCCCTAGTGGCGGGGCGGTTCGAGGGTCGTGAGGGTCACCCGCGGGTCACTGCCAGGTCTAGTGATATGGGTGAGAAGTCCTAAGACTAGGGTGAGAGAGGTGAGAACGGGGTGACAATTCTTACCCTTAGGATAATAAAGGCTAACTTACTCTAAGCCTATACCTACCCTAAGAAAAATATATAATATATCCTCTAAGGCTCTTTTCTTACTCTACTATAATTTTATTTAAACTTCTTTACTACGTATAATATATTCTCCGAATAGAATATCCCGAAATTACTCTAAGAGCGACTTATATATACTATATTATATAGCTTTATATATAAATACTAAGACGAATAGGAAAAAGAGGGTACTACTATCTACTATCCTAAGCTAATGCCTACTACGCTAGAGAAATACGATTATATAGTTAATAGCTAGGCCTTATAAGTTTAACTTATACTCTACTAGTCCTAGTTCCTAATTATTAGTAGATAGAGGATATCTTATAACGAATTAATAAACCTAGATTTTCCTAACCTATCTATTCCGACCCCTAAGCGTCTAAAACTTTCTATAGAGTTTTATATTAAATCTTATAAAAAGATTCCGTCTTAACGATTAGATTATAACTATTTTACTAGTTTTACGTTAAAGTAGGAGCGAGAAACGTCTTAATCTCTTTCTAAAGAAGTTAAGAACGATATTCTTAATATAAGAGATAGTAACTATCTTTTTATAGAGCTTACTACTAATAAGAAAAATAAAAGTTTATTAGAATGTCACGGATAACTATGTGCGCTACTATATATATTGGTCCTGGGCATGTCAGAGTGACCACTCTGACATAATGGTCTTTTGGCCGAGCGGAAGAATGTGCGCCTAGGCATACTCTTTACATAGAACCGAACTAATAGTAAGATATAAACTCTCTATAAAGCCTAAAAAGTGCTTTCTAATTAATAGAAAGGATATAAATTACCTACTTCGATATCTATTTATAGATCACTATTATAATTATATATATAAAAGAGTATATATATAGACTAGAAGTTCTCTTTCGTTATTTACGAGCTTGGGTATAAAAGTAGACTTCCGCAAAGCTCGAAAAGCCCGAAACCCGACCCGACCCGGCCCTGAAAAGGGTCGGGTTTCGAGCCTAAGGTCAAAGCCCACAGCGAGTTTCGGGCTTTAGGCTTAGGCCTACAGCTCGAAGGGGGGGGGCCCCCCGAGCCCCCCCTACGACTAAACAGTATAAATATACCAATTTCTCGTGACTGTATAAATAATGCAGGAATTCCCAGTAATTTTAAGTATTTCGATTATATCGTTCACTTCAAATTCTATAAATCGTTAATTCGTTCACGTATATATTAATATATTATAATTAAATCCAGTATAAACTAATAAGACTGATATATATTATCCTCTACATACTTCCTTTTCCTCCCTAATATACGTGGCTAAGTACTATAAATTAGTAATAGAGGATCGCTAGCATTATTATCACTAGTATTATTATTATTAATATCAATTAAACCCCCCGAGCTTTTAGGCTATTCTTCTATATTACTAATCTATTTAAATTTAATATTATTAAGCTTCTCGTCCTTTTCCTCTCTTAATACTTTAATCTTATTTAAAGAGAAGAATCGTTTAAGCTCTTTTGCCTTATATAATTTAAGGTCAAATCTTAAAGAATAAAAGAATAGTATTAACTCTTTAATAGTCTTAGACTTTATACGACCGTAGCGATAATAGTAAATATTATAAGTAGTATTAAATAATCGTTCTATACCTATACTAGTTACTAGAATTATAAGAATATCCTATATAAGTGAAGCAATCGTAGAAAAGCGACTATAGTTCTCTCGCTAAAAAGGTAGCGGCTTAGAATTAATAATATCTATATAGAATTAGTAACGAATATTTATCGAAATAAAATTAGAAGAAGAGTATAACTTACTACTATTAAGATACTAGATTATCTCGTTACTAACCGGTTTTACTTTAGGTTTCTTTAGGCGAAGTAGATTATAAAGAGCTATACTTAGCCTTAATCTAGGAGAGGAGACTAGTAGGCCTTAACTAGTAGTATAACGCTTTTAGTAAGGTAAGAGATTATCTTAGAATAAGGCTCGATATTTATTATACTATTCCTTCGTCTAATTATCGGAGAGAAAGAATTAGAACCTATTATCTAGCGCTAGTATAGTACTAATCGTATAAAGATAATTATAATTATAATCTATCTACAAATAGTACTTATTAAGCTTTAATCGGCTAGCCTTAAGGGAGGAAAGTATCTATTATTTCTATAGGATACGCTTTCGTTAAAGCTACTTAATAGACTTCTTAAGGTACTTAAATAATATATTATAGATCTAGAATACTAGATATATAGTTATATCTCGAGTCTTTAAAAGCGTAAGAGTATATTTATAGAATGGCTTTATAAGATAAAGAAGGTAATTAATCTAACACTATTTATCGTTATTAAGTACTATCTCCTTATAGTTGTAGTCTATATAGAATATATTAAGGAAATCACGGAGCCTCTTTACCTAGCGAGGTATAAGAAACGTTAAGTTCTATCTAGTCTTTATATCGACGTTAGGGACTAGCCTAGATATAAATAGTAAGATACTGTATCTTATTTAAAGTATAAGATATACTACGATTTTTGCTTTAGGTATTTACTTTCGTAAGTATTAATTAGCGATTAGACTATTTAGTCTTAGTTATATTATTCTAAGGGACTACTTTTAAGCGATTAAGAAGTTAGTTTAGACTTAATTAGATAATATATATAAGATAGGGTATTCGGATAATATAAATATCGCTCGATAATGCCTATTATAGCGAGTTAATAAGGGTTTTATTATTCGATATATTATCTATAGTTAACCTAAATATACGATCCTAGATATTATAATCAGTAAGTATCTCTAAGAGGATACTACTTAGATTAGCACTAGTATAAGCACTTTTAAGGGGTTTAAACCTAAGAAGCACCTTCTAATAAGACTAATTAATATTAATAAAATAGCTAGTAATAGCTATAAATACTTATCCGAATAGTAAAGTCTAGTAATCTAATATAATTGAAATTTTTATATCTGCTAGAAGTAGTTTAAGTATAAAGTGTTAACGTTCTTTTATACGAGTAGATAGTCGACGTCGAACTATATTAGTAGAGGGGATAGATAGGAGGCTTAGGGCCGAGTATACTTATAATATTATCTATCGAAACGTTAGATATTCGATAAGGTAAAAGGGAAGTCGATTAATTATAATAAACTATAATAGATTATCCTTCTAAGTTACCTCGGAGAATAGCTCTTAGATAGTATTTTCCTATTTTAATTATATTAGTAGTACGAACCGTATTAAAGGGATATCTATACTATTAACTAAATAAACTTATCGAGTCGCCCTTATTACTAATCTCTACTTATAGCCCTTTTATAGGCAGAAGTCTGAAGATACCTAGTTATAATAGTTATACTATAACGCGTATCCTTCCCGTTCGTATCTTTTTTAGCTGTATAAGGATACTTAAGGATTATAGAGTAATACTTATATATAACCTTTAGGCTACTATTACTACTATAGGCTATCTAGGTAAAGTGCTCCTAGATATATAAAAGATAATTTAAGTACTATACGACCTTACCCTTTAATCTATAATTAGTTTATAACTACTACTCTATCTATTCTTAGTGATTTATTCTATTATATAAGAAGTATAACCTTTTCCGATTAGGTCCGATACATTTAAATTGCTTAAGCTAGGGGAGTAAGGGAGGGTTATCTAGTCGAAAAAAAGCCGGTATAAAGATATCAAAAGTCTATTAGCTTATCGATAGCGTAGCTAGATAATTAGAGGGTATAAAGTAGGATAAGTTATCGTAGTTACCTCCGAATTAGGATAATATAAACTCGGACTACTAACTTTAAGATATTATAGTATTAATAAAACCTATAACTATAAGGGCTTTTAAGAATCTATAAAGGAGTGTTAATACGTTATAAGAAGCTCGACTACCTAGAAGTATTACTTAACTAGTTAAATTAATAATTATAGATTAAAATAGAGGGTAATAATAGTAATAGATAATTAGTTAAATTGTCTATAATAAGTAGGACCGGCTCGAAGAAAGCCTATAAAGCTCGAAAAAGAGCCTATAAAGCCTACTAATAACCTATAAAAAGCCTATTCCCGGCCTATTCCTAGCTCGTTAGAAGTTGATTTTCCTTAAATATTTTAACTGATTAGCTATAAGAAATTGTTAAATATAGGTAGCTTATCTAGAACTATTAGGACTAGCAATCTAAAATGTTCCTAGAAATTATAAAGGTATAGACTTTCTTTTTATATAAAATTCGAATAAGTTAAGCTACTTATAATTAATATTAATCTAGGATTAATACTCGACTAGGAAGATATATATAGTTCCTAGTACAGAATATATATCTTAGTAGGTATCAACTTATAAGCGTAGAATATTTCTAACAAATTGATCTATATAGTTATAAAGCTTAGTTATTATACTAACATATCAAAGATAAACATCTATTCACTTAAATTTCTAAATATTTCACCTTCCTGATTATGATAATAGAGTAGAATTCTATATTTAAACTAAAACATAGGTAAAAGACGGTCATTTATTTGGGTGATTCAGCCATTTTATGAATGCCAAGACTATGGTTTATGCAATTCCGAGCCTAGGGGGGGGGGGGGGGGGGGCCGCCCCCCCCCCCCCCCCCCCCTACGACTAAATAGTACAAACATACCAATTTCTCGTGACTATATAAATAATGTAGGAATTCCTAGTAATTTTGAGTATTTCGATTATATCGTTCACTTCAAATTCAATAAATCGTTAATTCATTCACGTATATATCAATATATTATAATTAAATCTAGTATAAACTAATAAGACTAATATATATTATTCTCTATATACTTCCTTTTCCTCCCTAATATACGTAGCTGAGTACTATAAATTAGTAATCGAGGATTACTAGTATCATTATTATTAATATTAATTAAACCCCCCGAGCTCTTAGGCTGTTCTTTTATATTGCTAATCTATTTAAATTTAATATTATTAAGCTTATCGTCCTTTTCGTCTCTTAATACTTCGATCTTATTTAAAGAGAAGAATCGTTTAAACTCTTTTATCTTATATAATTTAAGATTAAATCTTAAAGAATAAAGGAATAGTATTAACTCTTTAATAGTCTTAGACTTTATATAACCGCGGTAATAATAGTAAATATCGCGAGTAGTATTAAATAATCGTTCTATATCTATACTAGTTACTAGAATTATAAGAATATCCTATATAAGCGAAGTAATTATAGGAAAGCGACTATAGTTCTTTTATTAAAAGAATAGCGGCTTAGAATTAATAATATCTATATAGAATTAGTAACGAATATTTATTAAAATAAGATTAAAAGAAGAGTATAATTTACTACTATTAAGATACTAAGTTATCTTATTACTAACCGGCTTCGCTTTAAGTTTCTTTAGGCGAAGTAGATTATAAAGAGTTATACTTAGCTTTAATCTAGAAGAGGAGACTAGTAGGCCTTAACTAGTAGTATAACGCTCTTTATAAGATAAGAGAGTATCTTAGAATAAGGCTCGATATTTATTATACTATTCCTTCGTCTAATTATTAAAGAGAAAGAATTAGAACCTATTATTTAGCGCTAATATAGTACTAATTATATAAGGATAATTACGATTATAATCTATCTACGAATAGTACTTATTAAGCTTTAATCGGCTAGTTTTAAGGGAGGAAAGTATCTATTATTTCTATAGGATACGTTTTTATTAAAGCTGCTTAATAGACTTCTTAAGGTATTTAAATAATATATTGTAGATCTAGAATACTAGATATATAGTTATATCTTAAGTCTTTAAAAGCGTAAGAGTATATTTATAGAATAGCTTTATAAGATAAAGAAGGTAATCGATCTAACGCTATTCGTTATTATTAAGTACTATCTCCTCGTAGTTATAATTTATATAGAATATATTAAAGAAATTACAGAGCCTCTTTATCTAGCGAAGTATAAGAAACGTTAAGTTCTATCTAGTCTTTATATCCTAAAGTAGTATAAGTACCTATTCTAAGGGCTAAAGACTAATAAAAGCCTCGCGATATTAAGAACTAGCCCGGATATAAATAGTAAGATACTATATCTTATTTAAAATATAAGATATCCTACGATTTTTACTTTAGATATTTACTTTTATAAGTATTAATTAGCGATTAGACTATTTAGTCTTAGTTATATTATTCTAAGGGACTACTTTTAAACGATTAAGAAGTTAGTTTAGACTTAATTAGGTAATATATATAAGATAGGGTATTCGGATAATATAAATATTACTCGATAATACCTATTATAGTGAGTTAATAAGGGTCTTATTATTCGATATATTATCTATAGTTAATCTAAATATACGATCCTAGATATTATAATTAGTAAGTATCTCTAAGAGGATACTACTTAGATTAGTATTAGTATAAGTACCTTTAAGGGGTTTAAATCTAAGAAGTACCTCCTAGTAAGACTAATTAATATTAATAAAATAACTAGTAATAGCTATAAATACTTATCCGAATAGTAAAGTCTAATAATCTAATATAATTAAAATTTTTATATCTACTAGAAGTAGTTTAAGTATAGAGTATTAATATTCTTTTATATAAGTAAATAGTTAATACTAAACTATATTAGTAGAAAGGATAGATAGAAGGCTTAAGGCTAAGTATACTTATAATATTATCTATTAAAATATTAGATATTCGATAAAGTAAAAGAGAAGTCGATTAATTATAATAAACTATAATAGATTATCCTCCTAAGCTATTTTAGAGAATAGCTTTTAGATAGTATTTTCCTATTTTAATTATATTAATAATACGAACCGTATTAGAGGGGTATCTATACTATTAACTAAATAAACTTATCGAGTCGCTTTTATTACTAATCTCTACTTATAGCTCTTTTATAGGTAGAAGTCCGAAGATATCTAGTTATAGTAGTTATACTATAATATATATCCTTCCTATTTATATCTTTTTTAGCTATATAAAGATACTTAAGGATCGTAGAGTAATACTTATATATAATCTTTAAGCTACTATCGCTACTATAGGCTACTTAGATAAAGTACTCCTAGATATATAAAAGATAATTTAAGTACTATATAACGTATTCGGTAAGCGAGTGGCCATTGTAAGCGAGCGGCCACCCTACCAAAAAACGCGTCTATCAATTAGCACTTAGTTAATTCAACCATCCACTATGCCACCACTTCGCTCTCAATCATCATCAAATTCGACGGAGTAAGAGGGTAGGATTTTACTAGCTATCTAGGCTTTTAAAAATGGAGAGATTTGCTCTATTACTCGCGCTGCACATACATTTGCAGTCCTACGTATAACCCTCCGCCGCCGAATTAACAGAGTATAATAACGCGCGATTTCTCGCGCCAATTTATCTAAATTAACTGAAATTAAGGAGGAATCGCTTTAAAAATAGATTCTCTCTATAGATCTATGTAGAGTAGCCCCCCGGCTCTCTATAGTATAAGAAATAGCGGATCTTCTACTTTAAAATCGTAGAATTACCCTAGTTCTTTCGATCGGCGAAAAATAGGTATATAACTTTATAAAATAATATCCTCTCCTCTCCTCCTAATTCTCGAAACAGTATAATTACGAATATATAAAATATAAAGACCCTAAAATTATTAGGGAGTAATTTAATCTAATTTAAAAGATAATCCTTTAATTTAGAATCGACCCTAACAATATCTATAACTTTGATTAGACCGGTTTTACGATAAGATTAATTATAACTATAAAGGTTATTATAAGGAGTAAATATTATAATTAGCGTTTACTTTTATAACCTAGAAATCGCGAGTAAGTAATAGTAATCGAGTATATAAATACTTCTAGATAGGCGCTTCTTTTATATATAATTTTTAAAGATAAAGTCTTTCTCGAATCTTAGTTTAATAGCCTCCCGGACGATTAGTATTTCGAAGTTAGTCCTAACGAATAGACCTTTAATAAAATTAGACTTTAATAACTCGAAAAGCTTTTTATTCTTATTACTTCTTCGTATATAAAGGGGGGATATCGGCTTTTAATACTTAACGGCTATAGAAGTTATTTAATACTTTAATTTAATAAAATTTATAAGTAAAATAAGGTAATACTAATCTATATACTAACGTATTTATCTTATCTTTTATAACCTCTTAATATAGGTTATTTTATAGTATTAAAACGATCGTACGGTCGGATAGTTAAAATTAAGATACGGAACGGGATTAACTATATTAATAAACTTAACTTCCTTAAAGTATACCCCTTTATATAAATTAAAGCCTTTAAATCGGAGACTATTAAGAATAGCTTCGTAGCAGCTAGTTTAGTCCTATTTATACCTAATTAAGTGATTTTAAAGTTTAATATATAGCTTTAAATACCTACCCCCCTACTAAGTAGGGGAAGTAAATTAAGCCGAAATTTTACCCCTAAAACGCTAGCTATAGAGAAAGACCTACGTCGGTAAGCTTCGTCAATTAAAGCTTTGCTTTATATAAGATCTCGAAGCCCGCCTAGCCCGTCAGAACGTATATTAAACCAGTTTATAAAAGGCTTCTAACTCTAGATACAAAGTCATATTCTATAAGCGTAAGAAATCAAGGAATTACGCGCCGCTAATAAGAAGTAGAAGCAAAAGCGTACTAGATCCCGGAGGCAGATACCTACCGAAGAAAGCCTTTTAGTTCAAGAAGCCTCTACATTAATTATACAGTAACAAGAAGCAATTGAAGCACCTCCCCCCGGCCCCGGCATATCTAGAGAATCAACTATTCAGCCACGTACGCGGCCCCCCCGGGGGTGTGGCATATGCAGATTGCTAGGGCATAGAAGAGAAACATGTCCAGATAGACCACTTAGTTAGTTGATTTAATTTAATGGAGTTTTGGTTGAGATAAATGCATTTGAAATTAATACATTCGGGCGGGGTGGCCGCTCGCTTACAATGGCCACTCGCTTACCGAATACGTTATCTATTTCTATAAAGATTTTTATTTAATTAATTATATCTATAATAATATAAGTCTATATATTATAAACTAAAAAGTAGAAGCTTTTTTTTATAATAACGTATTCTTATATATAAATAGTAAATAAAGCTTTTATAAGATATTTTATAAGTATCCGGCTAAGTAAACTATTAAAGTTCTCTATTTTACTATTTATATAAAGATAATATAATATAATTATCTTATATTAAGATTAGAGAAGTCCTATAAGATATTATATAGCTTTAAATAGAAGATTTATACTATTATCTAAGATTAATTCGTTAAATACTTTATAGTATATATATATATTACGAAATAAGAATTCTATAAGAGTTTTTTTTATAGCGTCTAGTATTATTTCGATAACTAGCTATTTTATAATATAATTAATTATTATAATAAGCTATTAGTTTCTATTTAGAGTAGCGAGAAAAAGCTTAATTAAATTAATATCTTATTATCTAAATAAATAGATCCTATTTATTATTATATATTAGACTATTTCTTACTTTAATTCTTTATAGGAGTTTTATAATATTTATTAGTTTATATAGTTCTTTATAGACTTTTTATATCTATTTAGATTAATAGTTATTGTCTGTGAAGGGCTGAAGCTTTATTGATTCAATTAGGCTAGGCCAACATGCTGTTTACATCAATCTTGCAGAAAGGGTAACTATCTACTAGCGATAGGGGTTTATATATGTTGTGGGCACGTGCCTCACGTGATCCAAGCCGGGCTCTGGCCCGTTATAGTACCCCCCCCCCTCACATTGATCCTCACGGCAGGTACTATAATGTCACTATCGGCGTTAAGACGGTACCGGGAAGGCCTCGGAACGGGCCTATAACGTCGTTCGTAGTCGTTAAGTGCCGAGTAGTTTTCGACTACGTCTAACCTCTCTTACGTCGTTCTTACGTATCTTACTTATTTTATTAGAACTTTAGTTTTCGTTCCTCTACCTACTCGCTTCTCTCTTATCGATAAGATCTCTTTAACTTCGTACTCTAGTTCGCTATTAACTAATAGTAGGGATAGCTACGAATTATCTATAATTTATAATAGAAATAAGTCTATTATAATAGGTCGAATTAACTCGACGTAGAAAACTAGGTATATATTAGAAAGTATATTAAGACGTACTATATACGATATAAATACCTCTTCTACTTAGTATTATATATAAAGCTAGTCTAATTTCTTCGATAGGCGTTAAGAGTATATATTTCGTAGGTTTAGCTATACTCGATCTCCTATATAGTAGGTAGGCGCTACTTACTAAGATCGGTTTATATATTCTTATTACTTCTCTTACGCTATTGCGATCGTTAACTATATCTAATTAGTAGCTTCTTATAGTCGATTTATAAATATTTCGCTAATATATATAGGTTAGGTTATTATAGTCCTAAAAGCTTCCGCGTTACTATCCTCGATTCTTAAGAGGTTAATATAATACCTATAAGTAAAAAAGAAAGGTAATAAATCTATAAAAAAGACATCTCGATTATTAATTGTAATAGTTACTATTAGTAATAGTCCTATTTAGTCGTCTTATATATAAGTAATAAATATATATATAATCTATTTAACTTTTTAATTCGCTCTCTTAGTCGCTCTATCGGATTAAGGGTAGAAGACGGTAAATAATTATTATTAAATTAATAGCTTTTTATAAACGATTCGCTAGAACTTATTTATAAACTATAAGTCTTAATCGCTTATAATCGCTAGTAGAAGTCTATAGTATATATAAAAATATATTAAAAAGACTTCTATTACCTATTCTATTATAATCTTTTATATCCTAATTAGGATAACCCTTTTTATTAATCTATCTATTATAACTAATAGATTTATTACTTTATTCTTTCTTAATAAAAGAAGATCTATAATAAAGTCTATCGCTATTTTAGCCTAGATTTATTAGAGAATTAGTAGTAGCTTTAATAATCTATATTTTATATTATACTAGATAGTACTCCTTTTATAAACTATATAATTCCGTAAGAATCGTTATACGTCTTTTACTATACTAAGCTAAAAGAACTATTAAGATAGTATTAAATATATAGCGTCTCGCCCTAAATAGCTAGTAATATAAGAATCGTAAATCTTCTAGATAATTCCTACATATAATAGCTTACTATCTAAGATCTATAATTATTATTAGAAATATAATAGTCTTTATTTATTAAAATAGTATTTTAATAAGCTAGCTTTTACGCCTATTTTAATAGCGATTCGGTAGTCTTCTTATTATAAGGCTTAAGAGTATAGCTAATATATACTATCTATTACTCTATTTCTCTTCTATTCTTTTTATAACTCTAGCTCTTTAAAAAGAGGAATTAGAGTACTAAAATCTAATTATACTTCTTTTAAGATATTAATAACTACTTATCTTAGTCTATTTAATCGAACCGAGACCTTTTTAAAGAGTATTTAGAACTAATTTAATAGCTATTTATTAGTATTATCCTATAATATATCTTAATTTTATTATAATAATATATTAGGAAGTACTATAAGCTTCTTAGGCTAATAGTATAATATAAAGTCGAACTCTACTATTAAGCCTACCTATCTTATCTATCGCTTATTAAGATACTATATTTTATTAAAATATTATAGATTTTTATAGTCTATTATAATAGTAAATTATAGGATTATCTTTAGCTCTAACCTCTATTCTTATAATATCTATATAATCGCTAATAACTCCTTATTATAGATTTCGTAATTCGACTCTATTAAAGTTAACTTCTAAGAAATATAGATATAGAGGACTAGTTAGCTATTATCTTACTATTATAATAATATAGCTCCCGTTACCTATCTAGATATATTAGTTTCTATTATTATCCCTCTTTCTTCTTTAAAGTATATTAGGATTAGAGTATTAATAAAAAGATCCTTAAGTTTTATAAAGACTTATTAGTATACTTTATCCTATTAAAATACTATATCCTTTTTAGTAAACCTTATTAATAATATCGATAAAGTAATAAATTAAAGTATAAATAATCTATAGAAGTTAGCGAATCCGAGGAATCTTTATATATTATATACTAATTTTAAGGGTTTTTTTATATATATCGCTTCTACCTTCTTCGGATTTATATAAATCTCCTTATTTATATAGATTATAAATCTAAGATATTTAATAGAGCGCTATTCGAACTCTAACTTTCTAATATTATATTATAATCTAATATCTTTAAGCTTTTATAATATTTTATATATCTTTTAGTAATAATCCTTTATTAATCTACTAGAGTAGATAATACTATTATTAATATATACTAATACGAAATTATCGAGATACTCTTATAGAGTTTAGTTAATAAACTATTAGAATATCGCCGGTATACTAATAAGGCTAAAAAGCGTAATATTCTACTTAAAAAGACTATATTAGATATAAAACGCTATCTTTTATTTTTCGCTTACTATTATCTATATCTTATAAAATATAGCGATAATATCTAGTTTTATAAACTACTTCGCCTTTACTATATTTTATAGGGTTTCTCGGATTAAAGGTAGTAAGTAGCGGTTCTTAATATTTAGATCGTTTAACTCTTTATAATTAATATAGAATTATACTCCCCTACCTAATTTCTTTATTAGGAATATTAAGACGGTTATAAGTAACTTACTAATATAGATAAAGTTCTTATCTAATAGATCTATTAACGTTTTTTATAGGTAAAATAATTCTTCTTTATTTATTTTATATAATAGGCTATAAAGTAGGTATTCTTCGTTACCGTTTCGGTCGCGATTTAACGGTATCTTATAATTAATTCTAGATTAATATAGTAGTAGCTTATTAGCTAGCTATTAGCTAAAGATATCTAGCTATTATTAATACTATTTTAGTAGCTTTTTCTTTAAGTTAATATATCTTTTTAGTTATAATACTTTATCGATATCGTCTAGTATAACCTTCCTAATCTATAAACGATCCGATCGAAGGGTACTATTAAATAACTATTAAATCGATTTAGCTAAGACGCGGTTAATATATAGTATTTTTATACCGCTCGGTTTAATAGTCCTATTCTTTCGATTCTAATATCTAGTCTTCTCTTTAGTCTTTAAGAAAATATCTATATATCTTTTATTTAGTAGGTATATTCTATTAACGTTTTTAATCTATAAGAGACTAAGGATAATTTTGTCTATCTAATTCTTAATAATATATATAAAGATTATATTATATTAGTAACTATAAATATTAGTATTAAAATATATAATATAGATAATTCGGCCTTAATTCGCTACTACTTTATCTAACTATTATAAACGAATATAAATATATAGGAGATCGGGAGACCTAATATATACTTTATTTATAATTATATAACTTAGATAGCTATAATTAACTAATATTTCTATAAACTAGATTCTATTTACTCTAATATCGACTGAGAATAGTAGTTCTTTACTTCTATCTAGTTTCTTAACCCTTTTTCGCTCTTATTTATAGTTAAGAATAAGAGCTATTTATTTTCCGACTTACTATCGGTATATATACTCTCCTTTATTAAACTAGATTCGGTATCTTCTTTAACCGCCGCTTATAATTTCTTTATATAGACGGTTTATTTAGGCTTTAATAGTATTTTATTACTATTATAACTTTCCTTCTTTTTTAATATATCTATAGCGACGTAATTCTTTTATTCTAAATATTTTACTAGTAAAAGAGGATATTCTATAATCTAGTAATCTAACTTTCTATAATATAAGTAATAACCTTCTTTTTAGCGGTTATCTATTTCTTCTTTATTAACTTATTAAATCCTTTTTAGCTATTTATAGTTATTCTATTAGTAGTTTATATATAGATTAATACGGTTTACTAATACTATTAGAGTCTAATCTATCTTATTTATAGATTTTATAGAGTAGTAAGAGGATAGCTTACTTATATTTAACGTATCTATATTTATACTAATCTTATAGAGGTAGGAGATTAAATCTTAAAAAGTAGCGGGTATATTATAATTTATTAATAAATTACTTATAGTTTAGTTTAAAGAATTAAGTAGGATTTATTATTTAGCTTTATTAGGCTACTCTAAAGCTCTAATATTAGCGAACTTCTTTTCTAGCTATAATAAAAACTTCGAGAACGTTATATCTTTAGATTAATTAATCTAATGAAGATATTAAGCGGCTTAAATCTATATATTTAGATCGTTATAGATCTTTTCTAGGTAGTCTAATAGCTCTTCTAGATTACTATTATTTTATTAGTATTTTATATATATTCTAGTATTCTTCTAAGCGAGCTTCTCGGGCTAGGAGAATATATATATAAATTACTTATATTTTACGCTAATAGCCTCGCTATTAACTATTAGTTTATTTTTTATTATAATATATTAAGTAGGCTAGTTATTTATACTTTTTATAAATAATACTAGATTAGGGAGTCTCGCTTTTAATTAGCGGTAAGACTCTCCGATACTTAATAGTATTTTAGTAGAGGTTTATACTTATTCTATAACTATTTCGCTAGTATTCTTATTAGTTTTATAGCTATTATTTTATTATACTAGTATCTCTTCGAAGTAGCGGATTCGTTCTTATATAATAAAGAGTCGTTCTTAGGTCGCTATATACTACTCTTATATAGTTATAATCCGCTACTAGATAGTAGTAAACTACTCTATTACTTCGCTATAGGTCTATTAATACCTTATTATCTATTATAGTATAGTCTCTATCTATAATAAAGCCGTATTCTGCTAGTTCTAAGGTTCTATAGTTATTAGTATATTCTATTAGTCCTTCGATACTAAATCGGTAGTCGTTTAGTAGTAATTCATTTATTATACCTAGGAATCGTTACTTCTAAGGCTTCTCTATTAAGGGTCTAATAATCGCTAAATCGGGGGTAATTTAGGGGTAATACTTCCGTTATACCTAGGGATAGTCGCTTCTAGGGCTTTTCCGTTAGGTCCGATGTTTTTACGATAAGAATCGGAAGATTGATGTATATAAAGGGCTGAAGCTTTATTGATTCAATTAGGCTAGGCCAATATGCTGTTTATATCAATCTTGCAGAAAGGGTAACTATCTACTAGCGATGGGGGTTTATGTATGTTGTGGGCACGTGCCTCACGTGATCCAAGCCGGGCTCTGGCCCGTTACATTATCTTTAAGACTAAATAATACTATTAAAGCTTAAGAATCCTAGATATCTAAATTTATAGTAAATCTTCTAGCGTAGTTTATTATAAAATAGAGTTTCTAGATATAAAGATATAATTCTATTATTATATATAAAAATAAGTTATCTATTTCCTTCCGAAAAGGTATATATAAAAATATATATCTTTTAAAGACTAAGTTATTAAATATATTTTTATATTGTCTTATTAAAGATAATATCTTCTAGTTCTATATTATTCTCTAAGAATTTAATTATGGTTACTAACTAGTCTTTTTTAGATATACTATAGATAGTTATTATAGTTATTAGATATCTATTCTATATAAGATATTTTAGACTAATATTAGCTAGAATAGTCTTTTTTAGATCTAGATAGCGGCTAATAATATCCGCTATAATATTTTTTAAATCTTTTCGGTATTATATAATTAATTAATATTATTAGAATTTAATAATCTTTTATATAAGTTATTTACTATATTCTTTTATAATATTTAGATATTATAAATAAATACTATTAATAATAATAATAGTCTTAAGTTAATATCTATTAATATATTAGTCTTATATATAAATAGCTTCTTTAATAGCTAAGAGTTTCTTTTTATATATAAGATAGTTTAATTTCTATTATATAGTTTATAACTATTATAAATAACTAGATATAATTTCTTTTTTTTATCTTTTTATAATAAGACTATTTTAAAGGCTTATTCTAAAACGTTAATCTTAATAATATAGATCTTATGTCTATTAGATTATGTTAGGACTAATATAGATAAAAAGATCTTTAATCTTTTTAAAGACGCTATTATAAGTCTCTATCTATATAATAGAGGGGAAACGTGATTTCTTAAGGATATTATCGCTCTTTTTTAAGAGTTATATAAAGATATTTAGATCTTTATAAAATTGAAAATAAAATATTAATAGTAAATAATAAGACTTAAAAACTAGTAAATATTATAAATAGTTTTAGATTTTAATTATATTTATATAACGTATTTCACCACCGAGCGGCCACTAACCCCGAGTGGCCACCCCATCTAAATGTATAAATTACAAATGCATTTATCTCAACCAAAACGCCATTAAATGAAATCAACTAACTAACTGGTCTATCTGGACATGTTTCTCTCCTATACCCTAGCAATCTGTATATTCTATACCCCCGGGAGGGGGCCGCGTACGTGACTAAATAGTCGATTCTCTAGGTATGCTAGGGCCGGGGAAAGGTGCTTTAATTACTTCTTATTACTATATAATTAATATAGAGGCTTCTTAAACTAAAAGGCCTTCTTTAGTAGGTATCTATCTCCGGGATCTAGTACGCTTTTACCTCTACTTCTTATTAACGGCGCGTAATTCCTTGATTTCTTACGCCTATAGAATATAACTTTATATCTAGAGTTAGAAGCCTTTTATAAGCTAGTTTAATATACAATCTAATAGGCTAGACGGGCTTCGAGATCTTATACGAAGTAAAGCTCTAATTAATAAAGCCTATTAATATAGATCTTTCTTTATAAGAGAGGTTTTTAGAGTAAAATTCCGGCTTAATTTACTATCCCGGCTAGCTAAAGAGGTTAGGATTCGAAGCTAAATATTAAGCTTTAAGATTACTCTCTCTGATTTAAAAGGAACTAAACTAACTATCTTAAAGCTATTTTTAATTATTTCCGATTTAAAAGCTTTAATTCGAGTAAAAGAATATACTTTAAAGAAGTTAAGTTTATTAATATAGTTAATCCCGTTCTGTATCTTAATTTTAACTATCTAATTATATAATCGTTTTAATACTATAAAATAATCTATATTAAGAGGTTATAAAAGATAAGATAAATATATTAGTATATAGATTAATATTATCTTATTTTACTTATAAATTTCGTTAAATTTAGGTATTAAATAACTTCTATAACTATTAAGAATTAAAAGCTAGTATATCTTTTTTATATATATAGTAATATTAGGAATAAAGAGCTTTTAAAGCTATTAAAGGCTTATTTTATCTAAAGTCTAGTTATTAAGACTAACTTTAAAGCGCTAATCCTTTAGAAGACTATTAAATTATAATTTAAGAAAGATTTTATCCTTAAAAATTATATATAAAGAAAAGACTTAGCTAGAAGTATTTATATATTTAATAATAGTTACCTACTCTCGATTTTTAGACTATAAAAGTACTTACTAATTATAATATTTACTCTATATAATAACCTTTATAATTATAATTAATCCTATTACGAAACCGGTCTTATCGAAGTTATAGATATTATTAAAGTCGATTCCAAATTAAAAGATCGTTTTTTAAATTAGATTAAACTACTTTATAATAATTTTAGGGTCTTTATATTTTGCGCGTTTATAATTATACTGTTTTAAGAATTAGAAGGAGAGGAGAGGATATTATTTAACGGAGTTTATAACCTATTTTTCGCCGACTAAAAGAACTAGAGTAATTCTATATTTTTGAAGAAGAAAGTCTACTATTTCTCGTACTATAGAGGATAGGAGGGCTACTCTATATAGATCTATAGAAAGAATCTATTTCTAAAGCGATTCCTCTTCAGTTTCGGTTGATTTAGATAAATTAGAGCGAGAAATCGCGCGTTATTATACTCCGTTAATTCGGCGGCGGAGTGTTATATATAGGACTGCAAATATATGTATAGCGCGAGTAATAGAGCAAATCTCTCTATTTTTAAAAGCCTAGATAACTAGTAAAATCCTACCCTCTTACTCTGTCAAATTTAATAATGATTAAGAGCGAAGTAGTGGCATAGTGGATGGTTGAATTAACTAAGTGCTAATTGATAGACGCGTTTTTTGGCGGGGTGGCCGCTCGCTTGCCGAATACGTTAGCTCTCTTTAGATATTAAGCTTTATTCGATCTGATATCTCTTTATTTATAGAATAGTAAAGATTTAGGATATTATTTATATTAAATTATAGTATTTTAAGAGTCTTTTAGAGACGGTTAATAAAGACTTTTATATTATATAATTATATTAGTTTTTTAATAGCTATTATAAATATTTAAATATAGCTTTCTATTTTTATTTTATTTTCTTTATTTTAGATTTTTAAAATATTTATATTAAATATCTCTTTTTTCTATAATTATAATATTTATAGATCTCTTTTTAATCTAAAAAGTACATAAAATATATAAAATATATATTAAGAATATTTATAACTTTATTAATATCTATAAAATTAGATTAGCGGCTTAATAAGTCTTTATGTTTTTAGATAATAGCTTATCTTTATTTATATTAAGTAAAATAGAAGATAATATGTTTAATTACTTTTAGTTAATTCTGTTTCTCGGCTTATTTGGCGTAATAAATAGCCTTAATTCTTATAATAAAATTTTAGATAAATCTTAGATCTAGAATATCCTAATTAAGATTAGAGATAACTTATTAAAGATTTATAGTATATTTTTAGATAGATTAACTATCTTATTTAAACGTTTTATACTATTTATAAAATTTCTTAATCAAGAGATATTTTATAAATTCCTATTTAAACTATTCTTTAAAGCTTATCTATATAAGAGAATTATTAATATCTAATACATTATAATATTTCTTATATTACTCTAACTACTATTAAACGATTTTTACTAGTTTATTTAAAATATATAAGATCTTTACTTTATGAAAGGAGTTATCTAGTAAGCCTTATAAGCTCTAAGAAGTACTAATTATAATTATATATTTATTTATAAATAGTATTATTTAGAATTATACTATTATAATTAATAATAGCTTAAAGATTATTAAAGAATCTTCTATATATATTTTTATTTATAGTTTAGAACGCTTCGGTCGGGGCTATTATAGATTAATTTAGGGTATCTCTTTTAGCTATAAGATTTAGTCTCTAGAGGATATTTCCTATAATAGCTAAGACTATAGCTAGCCGAGCGGACTCAATTTGTTCCGTCTAAAGGACTTAGATTCTATTTATAGCTTATTTAATTAAAGGGTAATAGGATTATCTAGTACTTATATAAATTATACTTCTAGGCTATTTGTTAGACAGACTAATCAGTGAGACTACTAAGAACATTAGAGTGCACTGGAAAATGTCATATTGCGTTAAGAAGAGAGAAAGGAACTATCTGTTTGTGAGACTAATGTACTGGGAGCCCAGGTCACGTGACATGACTTCCTGACACTATTAAATATAGTATTAGAATACCTAAGAAAAACCTAAATAAAAACGACCTAAAGAATCCTAGTAAATATCCTAGAAATCGGGATACGACCCTAGTAATAGCGGCGAAATTAATTAAATTTATAAGTAATATATTATTTAGAGATTATAAAGATTAAAAGAGCTCTAAAGATTATATATATAAACTACATAATAGTCTAATCTATTAGAAAGCTACTAAATAGAAGACTATTACTATATTAATAATATAAATAGAATTATTTATTCTAATAGAGATAGGTAAAATTATCTAGTAATAGTATAGAATACTTAATATATTAGGCTTTAAGCCCGATTATCCCTTATCTATTATATATAATAACTAGTAAATAGTTAATTTATTAACGAAGAAGGGTACTATAATATATACAAAGCTTCGGTATATCGATATTAATCGGTACTAGATAAAGTAAGAAGTTAGTATAGGCCGAGTCTATATAGACTAGGTTCTAACTACTACGATACTAGTAGATAGGCTTATTAAAGCGCTTCTAAAATAGAAGTAATTATACTTTAGAGAATTAATTAGTATATAAGATATTAGTTATATAATTAGTTAACGTATTTCACCAGTGAGCTGCGCACACCAACGAGCTGCGCACCCCACCCAGCCTACTAATTTCAAATGTAAATA
>JAHAQQ010000117.1:0-59985 GCA_019190355.1 Penicillium palitans
CCTTCTTCGGTAGGTATCTGCCTTCGGGATCGAGTACGCTTTTACTTCTACTTCTCGTTAGCGGCCCGTAATTCCTTGTTTTCTTTGGCGAGTAAGATAGCACCTTACATTATAAGACGGAAGCCCTTTATAAGCTGGTTTAATATACGATCTAACGGGCTAGGCGGGCTTCGAGACCTAGTACGAAGCAAAGCTTCAATTGACGAAGCTTACCGACATAGGTCTTTCTCCGTAGCTAGTATTTTAGGGGTAAAATTCCGGCTTGATTTACTATCCCGGCTCGGAGGGGGGGTCGGGGTTCGAAGCCGGATATTTAGCTTTAAAATCACTCGGTCGGGTCTAAATAGTACTAAACCGGTAGCTAAGAAGCTATTTTTAATCGTCTCCGATTTAAAAGCTTCAATTCGTACAGAGGGGTATACTTCGAGGAAGTCAAGTTTGTCAATATAATTAATCCCGACCCGCATCTTAGTTTTAACTATCCGACCGTATAATCGTTTTAATACCGCAAAACAACCTATATTAAGAGGTTATAAAAGATAAGATAAATACGCTAGTATATAGATTGGTATTACCTTATTTTACTCGCAAATTTCGTTAAATTTAGATATTAAATGACTTCCGTGGCCGTTAAGTATCAAAAGCCGGTATCCCCCCTTCGTACGTAAAGAAGTACTAGGAATAAAGAGCTTCTAAAGCTAATAAAGGCCAATTTTATCAGAGGTCTAGCCGTTAGGACTAACCTTAAAGCGCTAATCTTCCGGGAGGCCCTTAAACTATAATTTAAGAAAGACTTTACCTTTAAAAATTATATACAGAGGAAGGGCCTAGCTAGAAGCATTTGTATACTTAATAATAGTTACCTACTCTCGATTTCTAGATTATAAAAGTACTCGCCGACTATAGTATTTACTCCGCGTAATAACCTTTATAGTTACAGTTAATCCTATCGCGAAACTAGTCTTATTAAAGTTATAAACATTATTAGGGTCGATTCTAAATTAAATAATTATTTTTTAAACTAAATTAAACTACTCCCTAATAATCTTAAGGTCTTTATATTTCGCGCGCTTATAGTTATATCGTTTCGAGAATCGGGAGGAAAGGAGAGGACGTTATTTAACGAAGTTCGTAACCTAGTTTTTACCGACTAAAAGAACCGAGGTAGTTCTACGCTTTTAAAGAAGAAGATCTACTATTTCTCATACTATAGAAGGCCGGGGAGCTACTCTACGTAGATCTATAGAGAGGATCTATTTCTTAAGCGATTCCTCTTCAATTTCTGTCAATTTAGATAAATTTACGCGAGAATTCGCGCGGTTTTATACCCTATAGAGGCGTATAGCGAGAGTTAAATTCGGTATATTAAATTAGCGGGCGGTTTTACGAATTAAAGAGATTTCTCGATTCTTAAAAGCCTATATAGCTAGTAAGATCCTACCCTCTTACTCTACTAAATTTTTAGAGGATTAAGAGCGAATTGGTGGCATAGTAGGTGGTTGAAGAAATAGGGGGTAAATTAATTAACACGTTTTAGGTAGGGTGTCCAGCTCGTATATATGTCTAGCTCGTATATAAAATATGTTAGTTAGTTAGTTACGTTAGTTAACGTATTTCACCACCGAACCGGCCATACCACCGAGCCGGCCACCCCACTTCAAAACGCGTCAATTAATTAACCCCTTTATATTCAACCACCTACTATACCACTAATTCGCTCTTAACGCTCTAAAGATTTAACTAAGTAAGAGGATAGGCTTTTACTAGCTATATAGGCTCTTAAGGATTAAGAAATCTCTTTAATTTGTAAAGCAGCCCGCCGATTTAATATACTACGTTTAACACTTTAAGATCGACTACGTAGCCACGAATAACGCGCGAATTCTCGCGCTAATTCGTCTAAATTAACTAAAATTAAAGAGGAATCGCTTTAAAAATAGATTCTCTCTATAGATCTACGTAGATCAGCCCCCTAGCCTTCTATAGTTCGAGAAATAGCCGATCTTCTTCTTTAAAAGCGTAGAACTACCCCGGTTCTTTCGGTCGGTAAAAATTAGGTTATAAAATTCGTTAAATAACGTCCTCTCCTCTCCTCCTAATTCTCGAAACGGTATAACTACGAGCGTATAAAATATAAAGACCCTAAAATTATTAAGAAGTAGTTTAATTTAGTTTAAAAGATAATCCTTTAATTTAGAATCGACCCCGATAATATCTATAACTTTAATAAGACTAGTTTCGTGATAGGATTAACTACAACTATAAAGGTTATTATACGGAGTAAATATTATAGTCGGAGGCCTATTTTATAACCTAGAAATCGTAAATAGATAATAGTAGTTAAATATACGAATATTTCTAGATAGGCCCTTCCTCCGTATATAATTTTTAAAGGTAAAGTCTTTATTAAATTATAGTTTAACGGCCTCCCAGAGGACTAGCGCTTCGAAGTTAGTCCTAATAGCTAGACTTTAGATAAAATAGGCCTTTAGTAGCTTAAGAAGCTCTTTATTCCTAGTACTGCTTTACGTACTAAGGGGATATACCGGCTTTTAATTCTTAATAGTTATAGCAGTTATTTAACGCCTAAATTTGATATAATTTACGAGCAAAATAAGGTAATACCAATTTATATACTAGCGCATTTATCTCATCTTTTATAACCTCTAGATATAGGTTGTTTTGCAGTACTAAAACGATCGTATAGTCAGATAGTTGAAACTAAGATATAGAACGGGATTAACTATATTAACAAACTTAACTTCCTTAAAGTATACCCCCTTACTCGAATTAAAGCTTTTAAATCGGAGACGATTAAAAATAGCTTCTTAGCTACCGGTTTAGTCCTATTTAGACCCGACCGAGTGATTTTAAAGCTCAATATTCGGCTTCGAACCCTAACCCCTCTAGCTAGCCGGGGTAGTAATTTAAGCCGGAATTTTACCCTAAAAACCCTATTTACAGAGAAAGATCTACGTCGATAGGCTTCGTCAATTAAAGCTCTACTTCGCACAAGATCTCGAAGTCCGCCTAGCCTGTTAGATCGTGCATTAAACCAGCTTATAAAAGGCTTCCAACTCCAGATACAAAGTCATATTCTATAAGCGTAAGAAATCAAGGAATTACGCGCCGCTAACAAGAAGCAGAAGCAAAAGCGTACTAGATCCCGGAGGCAGATACCTGCCGAAGAAGGCCTTTCAGTTCAAGAAGCCTCTGCATTAATTATACAGCAACAGGAAGCAACTGAAGCACCTCCCCCCGGCCCCGGCATGCCTGGAGAATCAGCTATTCAACCACGTACGCGGCCCCCCTAGGGGTGTAGCATATGCAGATTGCCAGGGCATAGAAGAGAAACATGTCCAGATAGACCACTTAGTTAGTTGATTTAATTTAATGGCGTTATGGTCGGGATAAATGCATTTAAATTTATTAAGTTAGGGTGGGTGGCCGGCTCGGTGGTGTGGCCGGTTCGGTGGTGAAATACGTTAGTTAGTTAGTTAACGTAATTAGTTAGCAATAGTTATGAACCAATAATAATTAAGTCAGAGGTGGCATATTTAGTCGGCCGTAGAGGTTTCTAGCATTTTCAACACTTCGACCCTTAAAATTTTTATTTTTTTTTACCACTACAACACCATGCACAAAGAAGAACAATAAAAATACAAAAATACGAACAGAGAAAGGAGCCGCAGAATTCAAGGCCTCAACAAGTATGGATTTAAACTCCCCAGAAACACCAATAATATTGAAGGATTCTTTACAGCAACCCGACAATGGTAGGTCAGAGTACAATAACTATCTAGAGGTTTACGTGAATTGGCGTTATAATTCTGCCAGCATTAACGATTATACATGTATTAAGAAAGTCTCCTAGCTCGAACAAAAGCCTCTCCATTTCCAACGTTTTTACGGCCGTAAAGCCGTGTCACTACGGAGTGACGCCAGCACATAATGGACCCAATGGACGACGACAGTATTAACCATTACATACGCCACAAATAGTAATGATAACCATTGATTTTGCGAGTAATCTCACACCATGAAATAACTGGCCAGAATAAAAGCACCTTGACATAACTACCTAGGTAGAGCAGCAAACATTTTATAGGGTATGATTCTTCGCGCGTGCTGTTTGTTCCCGATCAGGTAGGTACCTTCCCTTTTGGGTCATCACCTTAAGCCACTGGGATGGTATAAATACCCCCTCCCCCTCCCACATCTCTCTCTTCTTCTTCTTTCTTCTCTCCTCAACCCTCCGGGCCCACATTGCACTCCGTGTTTCCCTGGACACCCAACAATTTTTTGAACTTTCTCAGCTTCAGGTCCTTATTCAACATATGGATGCTGTTGTCAAGTGATCGGTTTATCCTGATGACTCTGGCGGGTCTCTGTAGGCGGCCTGGGCTAGGCTGCGAATGCCACGAAGCATGTACACGCGGGCTACCGACTGGCCATCTTCGGATACCTGAGGCGTCTAGCAATGACCTCTGCGGATACAGACCGTACTTGTGGTGCTCCCGTTGTCCGTCAGGGGCTGAATCAAGGGGCTCTGTTCTCACCTCCTCTACGTGCTCTTTGAGCCAATCTTTTGTGCTTCCCACAGAGATAGCTCTCTGTTTGAAGATTTTTCTGAGGACACTCTTTTTTCAAGGTTCTTTCCTTTTGATGTCACATTCCATTGTTGTTGTCTCTTGTCTCGTGTCTCTTGTCTCTTGTTGTTTACTCTTGATGTTTTCTCTTGATATTGTCTCTTGTCATTCCTTTCTCTTACATAGATCTATAATGTTAATCCTTTATTTACCCTTCCAATATCTCCCTTTCCATCTTAACGTAGCATCAGCTCCAACAGCAAGTCTCCAGACAGGGGAATCACGGTATCCAATGCCCAGTTTCCGTTTGAGTCGTATCCATAATTCAGGAGCTAAACCCAACACAGGCTGACTTGGGTCCACGGGTGGAACACAGACTGACAAAATGCTTACGCTTCTGCAAATGGAGAGTATGCGAAATACAAATTACGCCTAGGCATCCTGGAGGAACCCTAACGTCGTTTGGCGGCGACGATCATTTAAAAGGAACCTGCAAGCTTTGGGAGATGGTAAACTCAGTGATACTTGCTCTCTATGAAACAGGCAACTTTATCATTGCAAGGCTTTGACCTTGGTTTCCTACTTCGTATCCATTTCTTTATCTAGTTATCCGTTTGAATGAATACATGTATATATCATCCACGCTATTTTTGCCACAATGATGTCCTTCTCTTCATAGTCCTTTCTCTTCCTCGCAAATCCACGGAATTTTCGAGGGCCTCTTTTCTAGTAGTTCTAGATCTCTTTGTCCTCGACACAAAAGAATAAACCGTACAAAGGGCTTTTCTATGTATATCCAAGCATCCTACATTGTTCAAGATTCCAATACGAGAACTCATACAGAGATTGCGATCGTCGGCCCCAGAGGCCGTACCCTTGATTGTATATACCGCGTAGACCGCATCTAGCCCATCTAGCCAGCCAAGCCCGACAAGCTCAAACGTCCACGAACTCCCAAGGTCCCCCAATGCTACCAAGTCGTCTTGGCAGCGCATGCCAAGAGAGGGAAATGATACTCCCGTGTCTTGGCAGGTTACTCCCAGCGCTCAAGGTCCTAAGGCTCAACACCAGAGGTGGAAAAACTACGACGAATGCCTCTATGCCAACTGATCTCAGCCGCAATAGGCGAGAAAAAATCAGAAAAGGAAAAGGCTGCTGGGAACCTTGAGGAAATGCAAGTCTTACATCGGCTTTCTCCGAACTCGATGCCATATTGTTATATAAAATGATGGGAAGAGACTCTTGGTTACCATCATACACTCTATTTTATTCTATCAAGGAATATCAAGATTGAAAATGTCGCCCGAAAAAGATGCGACAGTCTCAGATTCAAGCAGGGTTTCCCCTGGTGAAAAAACAGAGGCCGATGTCCAAGCCACGTCGTTTAGCAGTGAACTTCCCAACGATCCTCCCCATGATCCTCATGTGGTAGATGTACGCGACACCGATGACACAACGTATTTCTACAACACAAACAAGCACAAGGTTGGGCCTTTGACTCCAGAGGCTGAGGGAAGGCTGGTCCGCAAGAACTTCTGGTGCCTTCTGAGTCAAACATGGTGGATATCCTTCCTTATTCACCTCGATAAGTCGACCCTGTCTCAGGCTAGTACTATGGGTATCTTCAAAGATGTGCATATGACCAAAAATGAGTTCAACCACCTATTTGTTCTATTCTATGCTGGGTATCTTGTCGCTCTTTGGCCAGGTGCTTGGATATCGCAACGTGTTGGACGCAAGTACTTTATTACCGGGTCGCTGTTCCTCTGGGCTCTGTTACTTGGAGTTCACCCTGCAGTTAAGACCGGTAAACAGATGATGGCTGTGCGGTTTCTACTAGGAATGGTTAGTACATCCTCGCGAGCTTCGATTACATACAGCTAACCTTTCCAGACCGAGTCCCAGATTATTCCCTCAACCGTCATTCTTCATCAAGCGTTTTTCCCTCCGAGGAAGAGTCCGTGGGTGCAGCTCTTATGGTGGGCATTCGGAAGCATGGCAAATGTGATGTTGACAATGATTGCGTACAAACTCATCATTGATGACAATACGGGAGTTTTGGCTGGGTCTATCAACTCATGGAAATGGCTTCATATTATCTGTGCTGTTTTGACCTTCACCATCTTCATTCCTCTCCTGATACTTTTGCCAAACTCGCCACTCGATGCTAAATGGCTTTCCACCGAGGAGAAGGTTCACACGATCCAACTCATTCGTGAGACACATGCTGGAATCTCAAACTCGACGTTCAAGTGGTCGCAGGTGCGAGAATCTTTCACCGACTTTAAGAGTTGGCTATTCATGTGAGACAATTTCCACTCGTCCTTCCGTCATGTTCACTGCTAATATTCTTCTCAGCTTGCACATGTTCTTCAACGAGCTCCCCAACAACACATCCCAACAGCTCCCGCTTATCGTCGTCGGATTTGGCTTCACTCCAGCTGAGAGTGCCTTATTCAATATTATAAAGCCAATTTGGGGGTTAATTTTGATTCTTGGATCGGCCGTTTTGCTTTATAGTACACGTCTCGGCACAGGGTACACGTGTGCTATATCCTATATTCCTTGCTTTGTTGGCGGTATCATTGAGGTAAGTGAATGCATATTTGACACCTCTATTCTAGCTTATTGATTCTTTCTCAGCTCGCATCTCCGTGGTCAAACAAGGTGGCCCTGGTAGTTGGCACCCAAATATCTACCTTCAAGCCCTCTTACCTTCTTGGTCTCAGTTGGGCTGGAACGACAACAACCGGGCACACAAAGAAGCTCTGTCTAATGTCTTCTTGTATTGTCGCTGCCTCTGTTGCAAACATGGTATCCCCTGAGTTAGTCTAGTCTCAAGACACCTTCTAAGGAATACAGGCACTGACGTGAGATGTAGATTCTGGCAATCGAAATACAAACCTCGTTATGTCTTGCCCTGGGCTTTCATGACTGCATTCTGGTTGATCTCGCCTGCGATGTGTATTATCATTCGTTTGTACCTACAGCGGGAAAACAGACGTCGAGAGCGACTCCTTGCTGAAACTGATACGGACTCTGACCAAGATGAAGTGATCAATGCTGGTGGCCAGGTTGTCAACATTGGGGATCGTGATCATGATAAGACTGATCGGGAAAACTTGAAGTTCTTGTATCCCCTGTAGCCTTTTACTTTGTTCTCCTAAAAGGCCCGGGATTTGGAACCTGTTATGCTGCCGTATTGGAGATGGTATAATGTGCAATTCACTGGTGGGGGAACTAGAGGAAAAGAGACTGCGCATTGCAGAATCTATCTAGGTAGATATAAATATGAGCGCTGTTTACAATGGAACTTCCTGGTATCTAGATAAAAAATCGTTTTGAAATACTCCGGTTCTACATCAATACAATTTCTCTCATTTCGATACCTCCAGATCAAGGCATGAAGTGCTAGCATATCATACTGCCACTGCTATACATTTACTTCTGAGCAGGACAAGTGGCGTGGAACGCGGATGCTACGATGACCATACATCCAAGTTATTTTTCTCTTGCTTGTTTATTTATTTATTTGTTCGCTTCCAATTTGGACAAGATTGTCTTGGCAGAAAAGTAAATATATAAATCAACTTTTTGTACTTCAATCAGTCATACAAAAAATGGTGGTAACATGCAAAATACAAATGGGATAAAGACAAGATGATGTACGCCCCTAAGCGCCGAAGGGTATGTAACATGAGAACGATTCGATATGAGAAAAGGATTGACTTTGTGAGCACGATAAGAACAGGTCCAACAAGGAAGGGCAATGGGTTCCCTTTTTTTGCAAAGTGAAGACTGCAAACCATCAATATTTAGTAGTAGATCCGATGTTCAGAGATTTCCGACCTTGGTAGAATCTGCATGGTCAGAAGCCAAAAAAAAATGAAAATGAAAATAAAAATGACGAAGAAAATAAATGAAAAAGTTAATAAAAAGGTAAATGAGAAAATGGAAAATGAGACCCGATAGCGTTGAATAAAGAACCCCCTGTAACGCCAGGCATAGGAATTTAACGACAAGAGAAGATAGGGAATGTTTTCCGATCGTGAATGTTCAGTGGGAATTCAAAAATTCCCTCCATTGTGGCGATGTACCTGCGGACGTTAGTCTAATTCCGCAAAGTTCCTGCATTCCACACTCACAATGTGCGTCCATCAGCACCCCAGCCAACCCCAGCAGTAGAATCTGGCTCCTCGGCGCCGCAGCCATTGGTTGAGTTTCGATCAGGGAGGTCATTGATTATGTTTCTGATCCAACGCGGAGAGTGTGTCTGCTCAAACCCGAGGAGCTGTTGGCGATGCCGTTGTTCCCTTTCAAAGGAGCGGTTGTGTACCTCATTGGCAATCTGGCGCTGACGCCGAAGCCGTTCAGCAGCGACATTCGCACGAATCTCATATGTGGTAAGGCGTGAATTATCATATCTTCTTTCCGCTCCGGTTTGTGGTCGTTCAATGCGTCGGGGAATGGAGCTTGATCTCTGGGATCGATGGTTCAAGCCATGGGTGTCCAGACTTGGATTAGAAAGTCCAGTCCCTTCAGGTGGAATGCTAGTTTCGGTGTTGGCCGCTTCAGGATCGGCTCCAAACCGAGAGATCATTTCTGACCTGAGGGGCGTAAGCTCTGAATGTGAAGTGGAATAACTGAGGGTGATGCCCGATTGGCGGTCAGGGTGAGAGGACATCCCTTCCGAAGGGCGACTCCCTTGAGATACCACCACTGAGCTCTGGCGTCTTGGATTGGATGCAGTGCGGCCCAGATGGCTATCCCGGGAGACATCAGAAGGATCATAGCGATGCAAGGGTGAAGTAGGACGATTGGGGCGAGTGGTACCATCTGTGGAACCGTGATTTTGCGGCCGAGCCACTAATTGAGGTTGAAGGCTTGCCCTAGCCGGGCGCTCTGGTCGTTCAGTAAGTCCTTCTTCCAGCCGCGAGGTCCAGCGTGCCGTGTTCAAAAACTCCATAATCAACCTTTCTCTCTCAGTAAGATCTTGGATTAAAGACTCTCGCAAAGACGAACGCTCCGTTTGCTCTTGGTTCCGTTCAATCGGAAAATCTTCGTTGTCGAGTCTCACTCGTGGTGGCGTCTCCAGAAAATCTTCTCCTAGCGGGTGTCGTTCGAGGTTCTCTGTCGAAAAGTCCGTGTACACTTCCTCCAACTGTGGATCATCAGAATCTAAATGGAGTATTTGCCTACGCATAAAATGTTGGCGAACATCAGCCACACCGGCTCTGCCGTGGCCCTCTAGCCATATAAGAAGGTCCCATGGCTCGGGCGAAAAGGCCAGACAACGAACGGCACCGCCCTCGGCGCACGATCTTGATGCCGGGAATTGACAAAGAACAGGGGAGTCGTCTTCGGAGTCGCCAAAGCTTTTGTAGATGGACTCGACGTCAATGATCGTGATGATTCCAGATTGGGACCCGATGGCACACAACCGACTGGATGGCGAGAAAGCGACAGTGAAGCAGCACGCATCATCCGCCCGCAGACCAATATTCATCTCCAGGCGATTGATAAGCTCCCACTCCCACCCCGTGAGCTTCTGTCCAGATTCAGTTGTCCCGGATGATGATTCCAAATCACGAGTGATTTCATAAAAGTAGGCATGATTCTCATCCCCTACTGCCGTGAGCAGTTTGGAATCCGGGGAAATTGTTGCATAGTTCATACAAGTCGAATGATGAAGGACCTTCAAGACTTTCGCTCGAGTCAGCGAATACACGGTGACTGTCCGATCATTATTGCTAGTCACGAGTCAGCATGATCAGCACACACCCATTTTCCGACCAGCGCGCACCTCAGCACCACAATATCTTCATCGGCCAAGTCCTCGCTACCGCCATAGAAACGATGGATAGTCACTGAATTGACAATGCTCCCACCGAACCTGTGGAGCTCTACTTCTGGTGATGACCTGCTGCTCCGATATCGGGTTGACGCAGATTCGCCATTGAAATCACCCGAAGTCATGCTTGGCTGCGGATCGAGATCGAGGGGGAGCGCACTATCTACATCAGTCTGGAAGGGCGCATCGCCATGGACCGGCATTCCACCATCGCCGATGCGAATGAAAGCACATTCGCCATTTTCCGGACCCCCCACTACTATCCACCCATATCCAGCGACCAGACAACGCGGCTCAAATGGGATCACCGCTACACTCTCGCGCTTTTGTTCCGATATATGTATTGAATACACGATTCTCTCGACGACGACATAGATGCGATCGGGGTCAGCCGTACTTATGTAGTTGCGTAGCTGTGTGTGACTAAAAGAAAGCTCTCTTTGGTTAGGTTGCGCACGGAAGATAAGCGGATTGATCAACGAACAAGTTGGGGATCTTGAACGGGAAGAAGCGTCGCTTGCTCGGCAGAATGAGAGCCTCGGTTGGGCGATGTCTAAGACATGTTAAAGGTATTTCCGATAGTAGGATGCACCAGACTCACAGCAGAGTCGAATCCGAGGTCATGGTGGATAAAGCTAAGCCAGAGATGACATTGTTCGAGCGGGGAAGTTTTGAGAACAAGAGGATCGGGGGCCCCCAGTTGGAGTATAGTCAACTTTGACAGTTTGAGCACGACACTTTGTTTTTTGTTTTTTTGTTTTTTGTTCTTGAATAAATTTCCGTTTGATCTGTGCTCTGCAGTTGTTCAGAGTCAAACCAGCCCTGAAGGTGCCTTTGGATGACGTAAGACTTGGGACTGGGACAAAAAGCCGGGGAACTGCGAATTCCAACGAATGCGGTTGGTCTGTCACTCCGGAACCGGCCTTGGTCATTCATGATGATGCACTACACTGTGTATATGGTGTTGGTTTTGTTTTTGCTTACATTTACCAACGTTAGCAGATCCTATTATGTATTATGCTCCACCGTGCATATTTACCGTATTGCCACCCAAGTCACTGCCACCTCAGTCACTCCCAGTCCCGAGGTCCCTACAATCTGGGAAATCTGCACTCGGCATTGTTTTCCCCCCAGAGTACATGGATCATCAATTAGCCATCTAGATCCAGGCGGACTTTTAGCTCTATCTTCAACCTTGTCTCAGGCTCGGCCAAATCAACGAAGGGGAGTTTACCGACCAGGTCACACGACACGTTGAGAGTATGACTGGTTCACCCACTGGAGATACACGATCGTCGCAACTGTCCTAAGAAAGAAATGCTTATTGCGACAGCTCTTTTGCATAGTGTTTGTTTTGAACTATGACACCAGATATCGTATATGAGATTCTCATCGTACATATGAACCTCGGGAGTAGCTCGGAGCTGAGTATTTATTTGCCACCGCGGAAGGATATACCATTTGAACTGCCACCTTCACGGGGAAGCATATTACTGACTATATTGTGTGAGAATGTATAGTTCACACTTCCTATATATCTCAGTTTAGTCAGTAAGATCTCAATACATCTCAATATATCCCAGTTAATCGCCAGTATCTCTCCGTAGATCGCAATGTATAGCCGCGTATACGGCACCAACAAGGCGGTGAGGTCGGTTACCTAGGAGGCTGGCGACGACAACTCGCGTTGTGATTGGTCAGATCCCGTGATTCTACCAAGTTCGACGGGCCGAAGCTCTCCGTGCAATTTCTATTTCTTTTTCCCCTTCTTTTCGATTCCATCTCTCCATCTCCATCTCTTCAATCCCTTCTTCTGTCCTTTTATTACTTCACGATTGAGTCGTTGGAGTTTCTCTTTTTCTCTTTTTATTAATTAATTTATCACAATGCTTCCTCGCACAATTACTCGCGCAGTAAGCTTTCCCTTTTCCCCGAGGAAAAATCCAACGCGTCACAGGTCACTGACTCAAATCTCTTTCACAGCTCCCGCGCGCTGCTTTCGCTCGCACTCCTGCCTCCAGACTCCCTGCCTCATTCCGGAGATGGAACTCCACAGAGGGTGGTGAGGAGAAGGTAAAGGGCCAGGTCATCGGTATTGATCTCGGTAAGTTCTGGCGCGAGATGAACCATCGACTTTCGATGACGACAGTATTCTAATAGTTCTTCATTATAGGTACCACCAACTCTGCCGTGGCTGTTATGGAGGGAAAGGCTCCTAAGATCATTGAGAACGCCGAAGGTACGTGAGAAGAAATTTCAACTCCTGCGGACAAGTGGTCAGAGCTTTGGAGCTTGCATACATCAAAACTTGCACCCACGGTCTGATGGGCCCAAATGGAATTGGAAATTAACTTGATTTTTCAACAGGTGCTCGCACTACTCCCTCCATTGTTGGTTTCGCCCAGGATGGCGAGCGCTTGGTCGGTATTGCCGCTAAGCGTCAGGCCGTTGTCAACCCCGAGAACACTCTCTTCGCTACCAAGCGTCTGATCGGTCGCAAGTACACCGATATTGAGGTTCAGCGTGACATTAAGGAGGTTCCCTACAAGATCGTCCAGCACACCAACGGTGACGCCTGGGTTGAGGCCCGTGGCCAGAAGTACTCTCCTTCCCAGGTTGGTGGCTTCGTCCTCAACAAGATGAAGGAGACCGCCGAGGCCTACCTCGGCAAGCCCGTTAAGAACGCCGTCGTTACTGTTCCCGCGTACTTCAACGACTCCCAGCGTCAGGCTACCAAGGATGCTGGTCAGATTGCCGGCCTGAACGTTCTCCGTGTCGTTAACGAGCCTACCGCTGCTGCTCTTGCCTACGGTATGGAGAAGGAGGCTGACCGTGTCGTCGCTGTCTACGATCTTGGTGGTGGTACCTTCGATATCTCCGTCCTCGAGATCCAGAAGGGTGTCTTCGAGGTCAAGTCCACCAACGGTGACACCCACCTTGGTGGTGAGGACTTCGATATTCACCTCGTCCGCAACATCGTCAGCGAGTTCAAGAAGGAGACCGGTGTCGACCTTACCGGCGACCGTATGGCCATCCAGCGTATCCGTGAGGCCGCCGAGAAGGCCAAGATCGAGCTTTCCTCTTCCCTCCAGACTGAGATCAGTCTTCCCTTCATCACTGCCGGCGCCAGCGGTGCTTTGCACATCACCCAGAAGATGACCCGTGCCCAGCTCGAGGCCCTGGTTGACCCCCTTATCAGCCGTACCACCGAGCCCGTCCGCAAGGCCCTCAAGGACGCCAACCTCCAGTCTGGCGACATCCAGGACGTCATCCTTGTCGGAGGTATGACCCGTATGCCCAAGGTCACCGAGTCCGTCAAGTCTATCTTCGGCCGTGAGCCCTCCAAGTCCGTCAACCCTGACGAGGCTGTTGCCATCGGTGCCGCTATCCAGGGTGCCGTTCTCGCTGGTGAGGTCACTGACGTTCTCCTGCTCGATGTCACTCCCCTTTCCCTCGGTATCGAGACCCTCGGCGGTGTCTTCACCCGTCTGATCAACCGCAACACCACCATCCCCACCAAGAAGTCCCAGACCTTCTCCACCGCTGCTGACATGCAGACCGCTGTCGAGATCAAGGTCTACCAGGGTGAGCGTGAGCTCGTCCGTGACAACAAGATGCTTGGCAACTTCCAGCTTGTTGGCATTCCTCCCGCTCACCGCGGTGTTCCCCAGATCGAGGTCACCTTCGACATTGACGCTGACTCCATTGTCCACGTCAACGCCAAGGACAAGTCTACCAACAAGGACCAGTCTATCACCATTGCCTCCGGCTCCGGTCTCTCCGATGCCGAGATCCAGTCCATGGTCGAGGAGTCCGAGAAGTACGCTGAGACCGATAAGGAGCGCAAGGCCGCCATTGAGGCCGCCAACCGCGCCGACAGTGTCCTGAACGATACCGAGAAGGCCCTCAAGGACTTCGAGGACCGTCTCGACAAGGCTGAGGCTGAGACCATCAAGGAGAAGATCGCTACTCTCCGTGAGTTCGTTGTCAAGAGCCAGTCTGGCGAGAGCACCACCACTGCTGAGGAGCTCAAGGAGAAGGTCGACGACCTCCAGACTGCCAGCTTGACCCTCTTCGACAAGATGCACAAGGCCAACAACGAGCAGCAGCAACAGCAGCAGCAGGGTGGTGAGCAGCAGGGTGAGACCAAGCAGTAAATGCTTTTTCCCTCTGTAACTGCCGCACCTGAACCGTAAAAGGTTCCTGTATTTTTCTACCAATTTCCTTTTTATTTTTCCTTTGTGTTCAGAGACTCCCTGATTTTTGCATCTCCTTTCCTCGCATTTACCTGTACACATACTTTCAAGGCCCTTTTTACCCCTTTGCGTTTTTCTGGTGTATCGGTGTTAAAACTACCACACCCATGTATGATCCTATATTCTTTTCTCTTCTGCCCTCATGCTACTGTCCAGGTTCATCGCCTGGAAGTGGACATGTCGGGATTGTCTTCAATTGTATCTAATGACATTACGGCAGGGGGGCCACAAAAAAGGATGTGGTAGGCTTTGGCTTTCATGGGCATGTGACAATAGAAATCGGACAATTCTCCTCTCGCTTCACAATTATTTTCTTCATATCCCTACTGTAGGATCTAGTTGTATCAACGTTATCAAGTAACATCGCATGTGTACACATGTCCATGGTGCAGTTTGAACATTTGCTGACTCGCGGATGCAAACGTAGCTGCTTCCGACCTATCAGCTTCTAACTCTTCGGCTACATACATACATACGTACATGTAAGTACTCGATGCCGGCCAATCCAGACTTCATATGCACACAGGCAAACAACAACCAGCACACTGCTCGAATCTCACTGCAATATGATAGGCTTTCTCTCTCTGCAGTATGCAACCTGTTTCCACTCTCATTCTGTCTGCATATGGCATGATAATATGGTGTTCGTAATAATAGTACAACAAAGTCGCCCGCCTATGTGGCGTCTTTCCTTGACGACGTACTCCGTATATGACGATAGATCCAATTCATTTGGCTTAACATGACACAAGGGACGTTATTTTTAAGCTAACACTACGTCGTTTCAGGAATGTCTTTCCCCCTTCTCCGTGTTACAGCTAGAAAGGCATGAAGAATGGCGGTAAAGAGACATAAAATGTACAGACGTCTCTTCTGCGGAGTATGTATAAACAGGGATATATAACCAGGGATGTGATGTTACAACCAATAAAATCCATAGCGGTCAAGCTGACCACGATTACGATGTAGATAGTTAGTGGTTAGCAGTAGCTATTATTATTGTCCGAAATACACTTTAACGCAGTTAGTGAGAAGCATATTATGTACTAGACTTACAACATCATGTCCACCACAAAGTCAAATATCTGGAGTACCGACAACGATGATAGGCCAGAAGCTCCCAGCTGGCGCACGGGTTTTGACCCTTAGTCCCGCCAGAATACACGTTGAGCCAGTCACCTGAAACTGTATGGCTTTCAATCGCACCAATCTATTAATTTAATTCTGGCGTCTGCAAACCCACTTACCATCGTACAAGGTTTGAAATGCAGCCCGTTTGGTTAGACCAATGATCTCTATGGAGTATAGTCTCGTCATCCTTGCATTATCCACAGGGAATCAAGGCTAGTTTACGGAGTACTTTGTACATACTCCTACTAGTGAATGGTGAGATCTCGGTCGAGAAGAGCTAGGATTGTAGAAGGAATGAGAAGGGAGGGTTTATAATGGGGTTAGCTAGGTACAATATACCTTGATGGGAGGTAAAACGTAGGTTTCTGCACGCTTCTATTGTGTGTCCCTTGTGCCCCCTTAACTTTAACAGTGCATGCTTAGTCTAAAACAATTGCCCTTGATATGTTGCATCTTCGTAGGAACAAAGGAAGAAACAAGATTTCGCCTTACATTAAACAAGAAGAACACGAGAAAAGTGACGTTTTACCATCAGACCAATCTGGACTCGAGCCGGTGGTGACAGAGCGAAGTAATCGTGCAGGCTTCCCTGCAGCGGAGCGGTCGAGTAGCAAATCATCGTTGTACACACCAGTCGGGCTGCCACAGTGGGTCTTTGACAATGATGTGTGTAAATAATAATTATTTCTAAATAAGATTATATATACGAGGCTTTGTGGGGGGTTCAATGCAGAACATTTCAAATAGACAGGGGGGAGAGAGATGACTGATACAATATAGTAGCTCATATTGTCCTAAATTTGTAAATATCACCACTATTACTCCGTAGTGCTAGAGATTCAATATTGTATACTCCGTAGTACCGATCAACATCTGAAGTGTAAGATGTCTCTTAAATTAAATCCCGGTGCAACTAGAAAAATTTCAAACGCCCACATAACTGGCCCCTCGACCATTCGTCGATCACTTCTTGACTGAGACCATCTGCGTTAGCGTGCCCCTAGTACGTATGATTATTTCCATTTCCCCACTCTGTTGACATGGTGTTTTTTTTTTTTTTTTCCCTTGTTCGAGTTCTAGGGCTCTTTTTCCCTTTTTGCCTTTGCTTCCTGTTACAAGTTAAGCCCTGGCGTTTGCTGCAGACCCATAGCCCTACTGAGTCACTTGAGCAGAAAATCCATACAAGACCCATATTCTGGCTTACGATGTACAGTTCGGGGGCACTAAATATGTGGGTTGGCATTTCATTTCCTTGATTTCTCATCCCCGGGGTTTGGAAAATATTCCATGGCTATAATAATGTATTTGTTATTGTTGGTTGTACGGAGTATATAGGGAGTAGTCCGTATACTGGAACTGGGGTAGCTCTAATTCGGAGAAAAAAAAGATACATAACAAATCAAATAGATTGATTCCACTAAACAATAATGTGTGGAGAGTAATGTACCAGACAAGAATGATAGTGTGTACCAGGAAGGGGAGTATGTACGGAGTACATGGACATCACTAGAAGTGTGGAAGACATTTCAAGATCCATCGTGATTCTTCCCGCTTCTATGGCTACCATGGAACTTGTCAGGAACAAGTTCTCCCCCTGTGTTACATAATGATCTCCAGGATGAGCACACCCTTGGCAGTAATGGGGTAGATCTGTTGCTTATTATTGGCCGGTAATCCCGGAATAAAGTAGTTGGCAGATGAGAAAAAATTCAATCGCGGAGGCTCTGATTCGAGGCTTCGACTATCGAGTTTAGCTTTGTTTTAGGGTCAAGAGGTAAATACATATCCTTGATAATATACTCTATCAAGGTACTTTACTCCTACTTTTCTCCGGGGAAAGGGTCTTAGGATTATTGCAAGTATTATTGAAATCCGAATTAATACCTTTGGAAATTATAGTCTTGGACCAATGACGCTCATAGGGTGACTGCAGTCAGAATTTTTAGACTTGTCATGTTTAGACTTATTATTCCCCCCTGAAGGAGATGTCAAGTGACTATTTTCTTTTTTCTTTTTTTCTTTTTTTTTCCCTTTCAATTTGGAAATGCCGATCATTGGTCCGGTAGATTAGGGTCCATTTTGATCCAAAGGAAATGAACCTTAGGGCTCTCTCAGGGCTGATTGTGATTTGATTACATGGCTAGCGTCGTGCCAATTCCATGGATGAGTGGTTGTCTTTCTGGTTTGGGGGCTCCATCGACCACACTGGGAAATTAAAAAACATTCCTTTCGGATTATATTGTACAATTGTTCTATATTGAGTACGTTAGTATAGATTAGTAGATTAGTCTATTAGTTTATATTTGAAGCTATTCCTTTAATATACACCTTATTCAATATTCTACTCAATAATGCCTATCGGAGTACTAGATAAGTCTACGATCAATCACAATCGAGATCCCCTGAGACGATCCCCTTACGCCGTTACGGGAATTTTTCAAGATAACGGGGGTGCAGAAGGGTCACGCTAGTGGAAGAGTCATTTCTTATTTTCTATTATTATATTATTGTATTATTATATTTATTATATTATTTGACATTTTCTTTTTTTCTTCTTTTTTTATTATTTTTTTATTATACCCAGATTATACAAAGTAGTTAGCTCCAAGGTCTGAATGTCAATCCTTTCCAAACCGTCGACCCATAGATCGGAGATGGGTCTTCCCTTTCGATTGTCTCATCCTGTTTTCTTTTCTTTTTAGTTTCCTTTCCCTTTTTGATTTCTTCATACTTCGTACTCTCTTCTTCTTTGGTGCAGGAGGGTTCAAAACTGTATAACCTTGAGCACCTCCATCCATAACAATGACAACTGCACCGCCAGTGCATCACCCTGGCCCCGATAGTGGTATACCCGGCCATCTCGTCAACCATCTTCCTCGCTATCATCCTATTGCCATGAATCCGAACCCGCCTCCACACCAAATGCCACCTCCGGAACAAATGGTGCAGAGTCACCATTTCCGTCATTTCGCGCCGCCCATGCATGACCATCATCCCCAAGGAGTGCCACCAGTACACAGTCCAGCTTCTTTGGAACATATCGAAGCTCGACTCCGGCATCTAGAGCACGAGGAAATGGCCCGGAATGCAACTCGTAGTCGCATTCTGGCAATGCGCAAGCATGAAGACGAGGAATTTCGGTCAATGACGGAGAGAGCCGAAGCAGAGGAAGAGGTAAGCCAGATTTTGATACCCATCTAGGGAATCATGGTTCTAAAACAAGCTTCACAGGACCTTCGAAGACAACGCAAGAAATTAAAGAGAGAATCTATGGGCCTGGGGCTCAACGCTGCGAGCGACTCGCCGCCTCTACGGCCTACACCACCTCGCCGATTATCAGAGACCAGTGCAGCAACAACATTGGCTTTCTTCAAGCAACAGAGTCCTCCCGAGCCCCGTCAAGCACCTCTTCCACCTTCATCTCAGGCACCACCACCCTCAATGCCGCCACCCCACATGCACGCTCAACCTCATCATCAAGCTCCCCCGCCTCCCCCACCATCTCAGCATCAACACCCAATGCTTCCCCATGACCAAATACACAGCGCGGGCTCCATCCGCCGCAAGCAAAAATACACCATCAAAAACGTAGAGGCATGGGGCGAACGCCACGGCCGACCAGCAGCCCACGACCCATCCGGGCGAGCATTGTGGAAGCGACCCTCAGACGGAAGCCTCGTATATCTCACATGCCCAATCCACGGCTGCGGGAAATCCGACTTCGTCACCCTCCACGGCTTCATGTGCCACCTCACCAAGAAACACAAAGACCGCACTCTGGGCAGCCAATCCCGCGCCCTCGAAGTCTGCGGCGTAGTCTACGACCCGAACGCTCCGCTCCCACCAGTCATGAACAGCCACCGAGCCTCAACAGAAGGAAGCCCGCTAGGTTCCATTCCCCTGGACCACGACGGCGACCAGCACTACGAGGACATGGACTCCGACTCGGAGGCCGAGCTCGAGCGCGAAGGCTCCTACCGAGTCAAAACCGAAGTTCTAGACCGGTTCATGCCCGATGCAGAAGGCACTCCCATCGAATCCGCTGCGGCAACACCACCCAAGCACGCAGTCAACGGATCAACCAAGCAATCCATCTCGTCTATTATCGACCGCCCCCCCGAAACAGAACCCAGAGAGGCGTTGGCTACCCTTCCACCATCGGAATCGGGTATCCAGGGTCCATCTCCTACACCAACTGAGTCGTCTGTACCGTTGAAGCGCAAGTATGAATTCTCGCCGCCTGCGGCGGAAAAAGAAAATGCGGAGCCTTAGTTGGTGTCCTTGCGGTGTAATGTTTATCTTCAATGTCGATTTCCGCCGACTATATATATATATACATACAACTACATAATTTCTTGGGCGCCTACAGATATTAGCGCTCTCGATATGATAATCAATTGCATCATGTTACATCTATAATTCTTGGTTTCTGTATCGGGGGGTTCGCATGCTAGCTTTGAGCTTGTGTCTCTTTCTAGATACCCTATCGTTCTACCTGGGTGGTCTTCGTGTCTCCTATTTAGTTTGGTATAGCAGCTTGACGCTGCGCGTAATTATATCATATAATCCATTCCTACCTAATTTCATATATACTGAGCGTACCTGAGTTCATCCATATATGTCTACTGTAGCAATATACTCCACTTGTGTAACACCTATTGAGGTAAATGAAACCGCGTAGTCGGGTTTGTTGTTATTGCATTTGCAAATTGCCGTGAGATCCACGGCTGCTTGGGCTGCTTGGGGGTACTAAACCAGGAGATTGTGCTACAAAGGAATGCCTACTAGAAAGTATCGTTCGGGCTTTTTACTGTCAATGCAAGAAATAGAGTGGCTGCTGAGACTGTAGAAGACGAAGTCTGCCTCCGATGCATTTGCTAATGACACCGGCAAGCTTCATTGGTGGTCTGGAGTATATTTTGAGATCACAAAGATATCAACCACACCGAAGGATTCATCTATTTCAGAAGTCTGGAAACCTGATTCAGCCACATCAGTCTGATTCTTCTTCAAGAGTCTCTCGATTTTAGCTCGAAAATGTTCATCTGAACAATCTAATCTCGCTACCTAGGTAGTTGGGCCCATCTCACTGTACACTCCAATGTTCCAAGGTTATACCTGGTGATTTTAGTAAAAGGGGAGCTCGGGCCTCTAAGTTAGCTATACACAGTACCTAAACAGCATGCATCCCCGATATCCATATGAACAAAGCCACCCCATATGTACCTCAGTTGTATCTACAGCTGTATTCTATTTATCCCTCACCAATAACAAATGTACCAAATATCCAGAGCCACTCTTTAGTCCCTCCCCGAGTACATCATCACTCAACCTCCAAACCCGAAACTCCCGCATTGTCTCCCTAAGCCAAGTCTCAAACACATCCGGCGACCTCTGCTGTTGCGCGATAATGCAAACCGTCGGTTTACGGTGCGGACGAGGTTCTTCGGAACCAGCCACATACGCCGGCCGCAGTCGACATATCTCAGCGCAGGTGCGCACGAACGGCGCAACGAGTGCTTCGTTGTAGATGCAGTCACAGGAAAGGAGGAGGTCGAAGCCTTTATCTTCCTCCCCTTCTTCCTCATCTTGGGCATGGGCATCGTCGGAATCCATACATTCCTTCAGTGACGCGGCCTGGTCAGTCTCCCAGTCCAGCGTTGTGAAGGAGATGTTATCAGCAGGCTTGGCGGCCGAGTTTGACTTTGATTTGGATGATTTGGATCCCTTGCTCTTGCCTTTTGCTTTGCTGTTGCTATAAGAGACACCGACGGACGCATTGGCGTCAAGGTTCGTCCGGAACAATTTACGCACGTATTCCTGGTCTGTGGCAATGTAGTGGCGCACGGAGGGGGCCAGGACGAGAGCGACTAGCGCTGAGATCCCGGTCCCGAGTTCGGCCACTGTTGAGGTCTGGCTAAGGAGGGAAGTTGTCCAGAGCGGGTTTGAGGGATTGGTTATCCATTCTGCGAATAGGGGGGTGATTTTCCATAGGACTGAGTTTTTTTTTTTTTGCAGGGTTAGTAGAGAACTAATTTCGGGATGGATGGTTATTGATTGCAGTGAACATGAAAGCGGGTGGTGATTTTGTGGATAGTCGGGAAGTTGCCAAGGTATCCCGAGGTATAAATAAGGGAAAAGCCAAGGGATAGCTGAGCAGGTGACAATTTGATCTCGTGTTTGGGGGAAAAAAAGCGAGAAAAGCACAATGTGATAGTGTCAAGGTCCGAATCAAATGAGACATTCATCCTCCGAGAGCCGAGGCACAGACAAACAGCGGATAGAACGACTCGCGAATTCGACGCCTTGACCCTCGGGCCTGTTCTGGGCACTTCGGACTCGGGTAAAAGACCTGCGGAGAAGTCCGTGCTTGGGTTTGTGGTCTCTGGGGATTCCGGGGACAAATCATAAAGGAACTGGTGTAGATCATGCGAGCTGTATGTACTCCGTACCGGAGTCCGTACTTACCGGCGCCTGTAGTACCTCCTGCTCGATGAGAGGAGAGTAATGATGGTGATTGATGGATTGTGTATTCATTGCCATGGATAGAGATCTCTACTGATGGTGCTCGGGGATTGAGCATCCCCAGGTTGTTGCTTGGGATGTCTTGTGCGAAGAGGAGGAATGATTCTATAGCGAGTTAAAGTGAGTATACGGAGTACTTTGGGGATCTATGCGGGGGTGGCGTACCCTCGTCCACGTCGATAACCTCTTCGCCATTGGCGAGTAAGTGGATGATTTGGTCCATGAGTTGATATTCCATGGATGTTCTAGTGATGGTTTATGGATGGTTTATGGGGAATATTTTTTTTTTAAGGGATCACGGGACCAAGGATATAAATTGTGATTTAGTTACCTATGTTGTACTCCGTACATTATGTATGGATGTATATGAAGTATACTGGGGATATCCAATAGTTATATATAGTTTACGCCCATTTGAACCTATTCTAGTGGTTCTTTCAAAGCTATGACTTCGAAGAGAATTGTTGGGAAACCCAACAGAAAAAGGGAAAACGGGAATGATCTACCATCAAAGAGAGTACTTTCAAATAGTCAATAGAAGTTCATAGATTGACTATTATTGATTTGCTTTAATTTGAAATGAGATATTTAAAACTCGAGAACTAAAACTAAATTAATTAAAAAGAAAAGAAAAAAAAAGCACTTGAAAGTGCCTTGGAAGAGCTCCGTGCGAGTATGCAACTCGAAAGGCCGAAAAACCTTGGACACTCCTGCGTCATTTGCCGAAGACCAGCCACATATCTATCCCCAAGGTCAACTCTCTCTTCTTCTCCGCCGAAGGCTCAGATAATACTATAATACTCCCCTCTCTTCTTTGACTTGGTAAGTTTTTCCATTCTAGCCCCTGCTCTAGCTTCCTATACAGCTCTTTGTGTTTTGTCCCCTTCCTAGCTCCGTGCTATTTCCGCACTAGCTAACATCCGCCCCCCCCCTCGAGTAGAGGATCTTTTCTTTGAGTATCCTCGATACTCCGGCTCCTTCCGCTCTCCCTTTTGATCGAGACATACAGTCAATATGTCGGTACAAAACATCCACCTCCAGCCGCGCATGGTCAAGAAGGGCCCTTTCTCGGTCGAGGCGCCCGGATATGAGCGCGTCCCCGGTGAGACAATCCCCCGTCGACACCCCAAGGCCAAGGACGGCCTTATTACGACACTCGAAGATGTTTCTACCACCTATGAGAATATGCGCCGGTCAGCTCGCGTCTTTGGCAACTCCAAAGCTGTCGGTAGCCGCCGGCTAATCAAGACCCATGTGGAGAACAAGAAGGTCAAGAAGATCGTGGATGGTGTTGAGCAAGAGGTTGACAAGAAGTGGACCTACTTTGAAATGAGTGGTTATACCTACAAGACCTTCCTCGAATATGAGAAGCTCTGTCTAGAGCTTGGTAGCGGTCTCCGCAAGCTAGGCTTCGAGAAGGACAGCAGAATCCACCTTTACGGTGCGACGAGGTAAGTGATACATTGCGCCTGTAAGGAAATTTTGGGACAGGATGACTGACTTGATTCTCCTCGATAGCGCACACTGGCTGGCCATGTCACACGGTTGGTTTGCCCTTATTTTCCTGATGCGCGAACAAACGCAACTAACCTATTATTACAGGCGCTGCCTCCCAGTCCGTGACCATTGTGACCGCATATGATACCCTCGGAGAGGAAGGCCTAAAGCACTCTATCGTTCAAACTGGTAGCACTGCCATCTTCCTCGACCCCGGCCTGCTGCCATCGCTCATCAGCATCCTCCGGAGCGTGCCTTCAATCAAGCACATTATCTACAACACCGACACGGAAATGGACCAGAAGCTTCTTGACCAGTTACATAGCGAGTTTATCCACATCAATGTGCAGAGTATCGAGGAGTTGCGCAAGCAGGGCGAGGAGAACCTCGTGGAGCCGGTTCCCCCCAAGCCGGAGGACCTGTGCTGCATCATGTACACATCGGGCACAACAGGCCCGCCGAAGGGTGTGCCATTGACCCATGCCAACGTGATCGCTGCTAGTAAGCCGAAAAGAGCCCCCGGAACCACTGTCTATTAAACTAATGTCTCGCAATAGCTGCTGGTGTTCACGCCGTCATCGGTCCCTGTATCAACCACACAGACTCCCTCCTGACCTACCTTCCCCAATCTCACATTCTGGAATTCATGTTCGAAAACCTGTGCTTGTTCTGGGGTGGTACCATGGGATACGGTAACCCCCGAACATTGTCCGATGCCTCTATGCGCAACTGCCTGGGCGACATCAAGGAGTTCAAGCCTACCGTTTTGGTCGGTGTTCCGGCCGTGTGGGAGTCAGTCAAGAAGGGTGTCTTGGCCAACCTAAACAAGGCTAGCTTCGTGGTCAAGGGTATGTTCTGGGGTGCCATGTCGGCCAAGAGTTTCCTCATGAGCACCGGCTTCCCTGGTGCAGGCCTGGGCGCCTCGGTCTTGGACGCTGTTGTCTTCAAAAAGCTAAAGGAGGCAACCGGAGGCAGACTCCGTGTTGTCATGAACGGTGGTGGCCCCGTCTCCAAGGACACCCAGAGGTTCTTGTCAATGGCTATCGCCCCCATGATTAGCGGCTACGGTCTAACCGAGACCTCTGCTATGGGTGCCCTGAACGACCCCTTGGCCTGGAACCCCGATGCTCTGGGTGAGATTCCTGCCTCGATCGAGGTCAAGCTTGTTGACTTCCCCGATGCTGGATATTTGACCTCGAACAACCCCCCTCAGGGTGAGATTTTCATCCGCGGCGGCAGTGTGACCTCAGGCTACTACGAAAATGAGGAGGAGACCAAGGCTGCGATCACCGAGGATGGCTGGTTCATGACCGGTGACATTGGCGAGTTCGATCGCAACGGCCACCTGAATATCATTGACCGCAAGAAGAACCTGGTCAAGACCCTGAACGGTGAATACATCGCTCTGGAGAAGCTCGAGTCTGTCTACCGCTCGTCTCCGGTGGTCGGAAACATCTGTGTCTACGCCGCCCAGGACCAAGACAAGCCCGTCGCAATCATTGTTCCCGCCGAGCCGGCATTGAAGAAGCTTGCTCACGAGAACGGCATCAAGGGTGACACCCTCGAGAGCCTCGTTCACGACGAAAAGCTCAACAAGATCGTCTTGCAGCAGCTGCAATCCGCCGGCCGTGCTGGTGGCTTGAGGGGCATTGAGATTATTAACGGTGTTGTGCTATCTGACGACGAGTGGACCCCACAAAACGTAAGTGATTCTCGAGCAATCTGGAGTATGAAATTTACTAACAAGACATTAGGGTTTCATGACCGCTGCGCAAAAACTCCAGCGCAAGAAGATCCTCGCCCGCTACGAGTCCGAGATCAGCAAGGCCTATGGCAAGAAATAAAAAAAAAGCGTGTCAAAACTGCTTCACTTGGATTTTCGAGCTTCACCCTTGTTTTTTTCCCTTCATTTTCTTTTACCTGCTGTACTTGCTTGCGCTTTGAGACCCTCTCTGTTATTACCACTTTTTCAAATTTATCCTCACATTTTTCTCGACTCTTGCTCTTGATATTTTTCATTTCTGCCACGATGTAGACGATATGGTAACCAATGTGGACATGAACTGACTGACATCGCGACGGATTTGGGTTTTTTTTTATATCATAATCTACTTAGTATCATATTCTTTTATCAAAAAAAGGCTTCTTTGATTGGCGATGAACCCTTTTTCTTGCACCGTTCAAAAGGATCTTTTGTCCAAGAATGGTATGCACTCCGACTAAAAGACAAAGATATTAGAATAAGTGGCGCCTTAAGATGGTTCGAACATGTAGTTACATTCAAAGATATTTCCAATGACTGCTTTATCCAGCCATCTACCAGTAGACCTGTCATATAACGTATTTCACCCCCAAGTGGCGTACACCCCTAAGTGACGCACCCCACCTAAAACGCGTCAATTAATTTACCCCTTTCTTCTTCAACCACCCACCATGCCACCAATACGCTCCCGAAGCTCTAAAAATTCAACAGAGCAAGAGGGTAGGATTCTACTAGCTATCCAGGCTTTTAAGAATCAAGAAATCTCTTCAATTCGTGAAGTAGCACGCCGTTTTGATGTACCCGAATCTACCTTCCGCCGCCGCCTTCGTGGCATACCAAACCTCGCGATTTCTCGTGTTAATCTACGTAAATTGACGCAAACTGAGGAGGAATCACTTAAAAAATAGATACTCTCTATGGATCTACGTGGAGCAGCCCCCCGGCCCTCTATAGTACGAGAAATAGCGGATCTTCTTCTCTAAAAGCGTAGAACTACCCCGGTTCTTTTAGTCGGCGAAAATTGGGTTACGAAATTCGTAAAACGATATCCTCTTCTCTCCTCCCGATTCTCGAAACGATATAACTATAAGCGCGCGAAATATAAAGACCCTAAAATCATTAGGGAGTAGTTTAATCTAGTTTAAAAGACAATCCTTTAATTTAGAATCGACCCCGACGATATCTATAACTTTAACGAGACTAGTTTCGCGATAGGATTGACTATAACTATAAAGGTTATTACGCGGAGTGAATACTACAGTCGGAGGCCTATTTTATAACCTAGAAATCGTGAATAGGTGATAGTAGTTAAATATACGAATACGTCTAGATAGGCCCTTCCTCTATATATGATTTTTAAAGGCAAAGTCTTTATTAACTTATAGTTTAACGGCCTTCCGGAGGACTAGCGCTTCGAAGTTAGTCCTAATAGCTAGACCTCTAATAAGATTAGACTTCGTTAGCTTAAGAAGCTCTTTATTCCTAGTACTTTACGTATATAGGGGATATACCGGCTTTTAATTCTTAATAGTTATAGTAGTTATTTAACGCCTAAATTTAATACAATTTACGAGTAAAATAAGGTAATACTGATTTATATACTAGCGTATTTATCTTATCTTTTACAATCTCTAGATATAGGTTGTTTTATAGTACTAAAACGATCGTACGGTCGGATAGTTAAAACTAAGATACGGAACGGGATCAACTATATTAACAAACTTAACTTCCTTAAAGCATACCCTCTCGTACGAATTAAAGCTTTTAAATCGGAGATAATTAAGAATAGCTTCTTAGCTACCGGTTTAGTACCGTTTAAACCCGATCGGGTTATTTCGAAGCTTAATATCCGGCTTCGAACCCTAAACCCCCCCTTCCTAGCCGGGGGAGTAAATTAAGCCGAAATTTTATACTAAAAATACTAGCTACAGAGAAAGATCTATATCGGTAGGCTTTGTTAATTAAAGCTCTACTTTATATAAGATCTTAAAGCCCGTCTAGCCTATTAGATCGTATATTAAACTAGCTTATAAAAGGCTTCCGTCTTATAATATAAAGTGCTATCCTACTCGCTAAAGAAAATAAGGAATTATACGCCGCTAACGAGAAGTAGAAGCAAAAGCGTACTAGATCCCGGAGGCAGATACCTACCGAAGAAGGCCTTTTAGTTTAAGAAGCCTCTATATTAATTATATAGCAATAAGAAGCAATTGAAGCACCTCTCCCCGGCCCCGGTATATCTAGAGAATCGACTGTTTAGTTATATACGCGGCCCCCCTAAGGGTATAGAATATATAGATTGCTAGGGTATAGAAGAGAAATATATCCAGATAGACCAGTTAGTTAGTTGATTTAATTTAATGGCGTTTTTATAGAAATAATTGCATTTTAAATTAATAAGTTAGATAGGGTGCGTTACTTAGGGGTGTACGCTACTTAGGGGTGAAATACGTTATATAAAAGTATAAGTAACGTATTCGGTAAGCGAATAGATCATATAAGCCAGTAGATCAGCTAGCCTAACCTACTAAATTTAAATCGATTTTTCTTAACCAAAACGCTATTAAATTAAATCAACTAACTAACTAATCTATCTGGATATGTTTCTCTTCTATGCCCTAGCAATCTATATATGCTATACCCCCGGAGGGGCCGCGTATATAGCTGAATAGTCGATTCTCTAGGTATACCGGGGCCGGAGGGAGGTGCTTCAATTACTTCTTATTACTGTATAATTAATACAGATGCTTCTTAAACTAAGAGGTCTTCTTCGGTAGGTATCTGCCTCCGGGATCTAGTACGCTTTTGCTTCTGCTTCTCGTTAGTAGCGCGTAATTCCTTAATTTCTTACGCTTATAAAATATAACTTTATAGCTAGAGCTAGAAGCCTTTTATAAGCTAGTTTAATATACGATCTGACGGGCTAGGTGGGCTTCGAGATCTCGTATAAAATAAAGCTTTAATTGATAAAGCCTATTAACGTAGATCTTTCTATATAAATAGGGTTTTTAGAGTAAAATTCCGGCTTAAATCACTACCCCGGCTAGCTAGAGGGGTTAGGGTTCGAAGCTAAATATTAAGCTTTAAAATCACTCGGTCGGGTCTAAATAGGACTAAATTAGTAGCTAAAAAGCTATTTTTAATCATCTCTAATTTAAAAGCTTTAATTCGAGTAAGGGGGTATACTTTAAGGAAGTTAAGTTTATTAATATAGTTAATCCCGTTCTGTATCTTAGTTTTAACTATCTAACCGTACGATCGTTTTAATACTATAAAATAACTAATATCTAGAGGTTATAAAAGATAAGATAAATACGCTAGTATATAGATTAGTATTACCTTATTTTGCTCGTAAATTTCGTTAAGAATTAAAAGCCGGTATATCCCCTTAATACGTAAAGTAGTACTAGGAATAAAAAGCTTCTTAAGCTACTGAAGGCTAATTTTATTAGAGGTCTAGCCGTTAGGACTAACTTCGAAACGCTAATCCTCCGGAAAGCCGTTAAACTATAATTTAAGAAAGACTTTGCCTTTAAAAATTATATATAGAGGAAGGACCTAACCGGAAGTATTCGTATACTTAATAACAGTTACCTACTCTCGATTTCTAGGTTATAAAAGTGCTCGCCGACCGTAGTATTTACTCCGTATAATAACCTTTATAGTTACAGTTAATCCTATCGCGAAACCGGTCTCGTTAAAGTTATAGATATCGTTAGGGTCGATTCTAAACTAAAGGATCGTTTTTTAAACTAGATTAAACTACTCCGTAATAATTTTAGGGTCTTTATATTTCGTACGCTTATAGTTATACCGTTTCGAGAATTGGGAGGAGAGGAGAGGACGTCGTTTTATAAAGTTATAAACCCATTTTTCGCCGACCGAAAGAACCGGGGTAGTTCCGCGCTTTTAAGAAGAAGATTCGCTATTTCTCGTATAGTAGAGGGCCGGGGGGCTACTCCGCGTAGATCTATAGAAAGAATCCATTTTTGAAGAGATTCCTCTTCAAATTCTGTCAATTTATGCGAATTAGCGCGTAAATCGGATCGATTTTTAATGCCGGTAAGGCGGTTTCGTAGGGAGGAGAATGGGACGTTAAAACGGCGCGCCACTTCACGAATTGAAGAGATTTCTTTGTTCTTAAAAGCCTGTATAGCTAATAAGATCCTGCCCTCTTGCTCTGCTAAATTGCTAGAGGATTGGGAGCGAATTGGTGGCATAGTGGGTGGTTGGATTGACTAAGTGCTAATTCATGGACGCGTTTTAGGCTGGCTGATCCACTGGCTTACATGATCCATTCGCTTACCGAATACGTTACACATGCATGTAACTAACAGTGCCTCTGTCCAAAGTACCCAAGTACCTCGGTACCTCACTGATCAGCCACAGTTACACCACCCGCTAGCAACACACAAGTACCCGGGGATGTCCATGTACCTGACAGGACTTAGCGTCCGACAAAAATACACACATTCGAACCCGTCGCACTGGTACAAATCGAAGTATATAGAGTCTGCTAGCCTCAGGTACCAAAATAATCCCGTGACCGAAAGTGTAGATATCTCCACGTGACTCTCCCGGTCAAAGTAGCAAAGCCAACATTGAAGTCACACATTGACCCATTATTATATCCCTCCAAGACTACAATACTTCCATTCCCAGTCCAAATGTCTCTCTGGAGGTACGTCACACAGCCCTAAACCGACCAACCCCCGCACATACCCCAACGCTCGAACCACTGTGACAAGCAAGAAAGGAAGAAACTAACAAGCTTCACAGCTCCTACCGCGGCCTCACCCCCAAAACCCGGGCCCTGTTCGGTATCGGTGTCATGGCCTGGGCAGGTATCGGACTCTGGACCACACCCCAGGTAGAAAACGCTTTGGGCATGCAACCCTCAAAGGAAGAGCAGGATGCGCTGGATCGGAAGTTGGCGGTGCGCGTCTCGCGTATCGGTGGAGAGGAAGGAGCGACATCGGATACCCGGGCGAACTGAACAATTGAGGTGTCGACGGACGACGCGCGAGAATGGAACTCCAAGTGCTCATGTGATCGATCCATGAGCTGGTGATGGCGATAGAGGCTACGGGGTGTGCTGTGTGGTCGGCTGTGATTATCTACGGGAGTCATGGGTGCAGTTTTACGGAACCATGGGGGTTGAACGCGACTGGTTAGAAAAGGGCGAAGAGGAAAGACAGTCTGTTGCAGGCTGCCGGACTGGTGTGGAAGGAAGTCTTTCCCTGGATATGGATATCTTGTTGAGTCTACCTTTCCCCCGAAAACCCAATTGCAATATTGTGATTGCGATGCATTGCTGCATTGCTGCAATTCCCTGCGCCCATGTCCGTGTCCGATGTCTAAACATTCAACTGCCTACCTACATCCCGCACCCGTCTATCCACCCCCTCAACGCATCGGGACTCCAGGATTCAAAAGAGGACCCGGTTCGTCGGAGCCGGAAGGTTACTTACTATGTACCTCTGGAAAGCGGTCATAGCGAAGCACCCTGCCACTGTTTGTCTTGTCTTCGCGCGTCCCGCCAAGACAAAAAAACAAACAAACAAGTAGTGGTCAATGGCTAGTGGCTGACGCCCCCCATTCTACATCTGCGAGAGTTGATCTGCGCGTGCACGTCCCCATCAGAAAGATCACAGGGAATGGCCTGATAATCCATGCCTTACCCTGTCATTTCCCACGCTCACGCCCACGCCAGTCCGTGCGGCTGCAATGACCCCGGCTCCAACCGCCCTGTTCGCAGCGCAGGGAAGGATTAGGCTGCTGCAGTCAGCGATGGTCTTTCCCCGCCTAGCCTCACCTGGTGCGGACGTTTTTTTTTTTTTCCTTTCCTGTCTGGGGCATTGGTTGGGGATTCATGTGGCTCGGAAGAATTGCTGCGGCTGAGAGGGTGGATCGTTGCTTAGCCTGGTCTGGATCGTGACATGTTGGTTGTTGTCCCCATCGTCCAATTAGAGGTCGATTTTAATTTCCGACATTTCTCTTTTGTCCGATTGGGAAAGTGATGCGAGGGACAGTTGGTCTGGTTGGGATTGGATGTTTTTAGTGATTCTTTGTTTGAGATGTTGGGGTGTCCTGTTTTGGGGCTTTTCGATCATGAGGTCGTATTATAGGGTTATTTGGAATATGGGGTGTCTAGGTTAGTTTCTACTGTAGTCATCTCGACATCTCGAATATTTGAATTGGTCCCTGATGTTGCATTGGCTATACTACATAATATTGGATGCTAGATGGAATGTCTTTAAGGAAATGTAATGTGAAACAATCTTACCAAGCACCTTATATCTGGGCATAACCTTGGAAGGTACTTAAAGAAGACCTCAGATGGGCATACAATGGCAGTGCGGCTCTAGAAGCATTCTTTTCGGAGATTAGTTTTATGATATCACTTATAGTGTAGCACGACGGACCCTTTTTAACTTGAAAGATATCTTGTACATCCCAAAGATCGACGCTCATCAATTGGGGTAATCGGGAATTGGATCCATATGCACTTTTCCTCATGCCAGTCTCGATAGATTGCGTCTACATACTCCTATTCTATTCATAGATACCATGATCTAATTCATGTTTTTAGCTGCCCGAAAACACGCTAACTATTGGTTTAAAACATTACCTCGCACAAGATCTACAGTCATGTGCTTTTATTCCGGGTGAGACAAACCTAGCACCATGCTCGGAGGCCGTTGAGGTGGAACACGGAGATAGAGACCATTCTCCATGGATGGCTGATAGTATTGCAAGGCCCCGTGGTAGATACGTAGTGGAGCTGATACATATCTCGATCTGGAAGGAATAACTAGGTGCGCTAGAATGTGGTCAACTGTACTTAGAAGCTAGCTTCCTAGCACGTAATGCGTCTAAGACAGTGGCGAGGGTTGATATTGGAGCAAGTATGTCATGGACAGGGTTATTCGGTCCGCGGTAGCAAAGAAATAGATCGCGGGGGTGTTCATGCAGATGCCAATGCCCACGTCTCTTAGGCAACAGAGACAGATACCGCACTCAGGATAATTGGGCTAAATATAAAGTCTTAAAAACACGGATTGTCTTCCGGGCGTCTTGGTTTAATGGCAGATAGGGTTGATTATCGTCGTACTGACAACCCGGGGTCCATTGCTCCAGGCTTGTGCCTTGCTATATCACGTAGTCTCCTTGCTATTAAAATACGTTTCCCGGGATTTACTGGCACGCTTTTATTAGGCCGCAATTTCTGCATTGAGTATCAATCTCGTGTCTGAGACTCTCAGTCAGACCCAGCAATGTGCATTCTTTACAGAATTACAAGAAAGGGAAATTGAGGGTAAAAAGTGACACCGGAAGCCAAACAAGGACTTTACAGACCTCAGTACTCGGTGAGATGAAGCTTGGCAGCTGATGTAGGCAAGGAAAGGGCTTATATGCACTATAAAACCATAGAGTGTCCTTTTCGTAATCAATCGCACTTTGATCTACACTACTATAGATAATATGTTAATGTTCATTCCACGGGACGGGTAGAGACAGACGTAGGGAGTTGTCGAGGGCGCAGCGGAAGCGGCAGGGGCCGCAGGGATAATTCGATATTTGAATTTCTTGAAAACATTTCTTGAAAAGAATCAAAATGAGAGTATCATATTCTATATTTGGTATCCAAGTAGATTGTATATTATCTGGGTAGGATCAGGAGCCCAGCAGGAGCCAGCAGGACAGCAATGCAACCTGCTTGACCGTAACAACAGCAAGTACAGCGGTCAGGCCATAGCACGTCACTACTGCGCTCCTGATGACATGAGTCATGAAGTAGAGATATTTTAAGTTAATATGATTAATTCTCGCGTAAAATAGTAGATTTAAGAGAGTAGATGTAGATTAGGGTACATCTACTTTAAAGTGGAAATACCAAGGAAGTAAGAAAGAGTGGCGACATACCAGTATATCAAAATGCCCAACATGACCAAGGGCCAGATTAGGAGTGTCAATTCAAGATATTGAATAAGAAATAAGAAACCCAGGCGCCTAGGATTGTCCTTTTGCCTGACTTCCCTTGTACGACGTGCAGAAGTACCTATCCAACCGGTTATGAGTAAACAACCAATGATATTGAACTTACCCCAAGTATCTGAGCGTCTTTTTTCCTGTTTTTCTCAGTAAAACCAAGTAAAAATACAAAATGATTTACATATTTACAACTATTTCCTTCCGGTGGCAAACACGGTACTATGTATCTGCCAACGAACCTTGGAAGCTGGACTTGAAATGGTTTCAGATTAAAGTCAAAAACATAGTCTTCTAACAATAAAACCCTTTTTTTTCTTTCTTTCTTTGAACATACTCCGTATATCTCTCAAATATCTTACCGCATGTGGACGCTACTACCCCGGCCGATCACAGGGGATGTTATTGACAGGGATCAGAGTGTTTAAAACATCGGAATATGCCGAGGTGCAGGGAGGCTTGGATGATACGAGGATCTCTTATTTAAATATAATTTAAACCTGACACATGAGCAGGTTTTATTGGAGAGATTGGATTCAACAACACATCTATTTTACTCTTTACCAAGCAGAAGATCAAATTGATGGTCACACCGAAGCCTGTTTTGTTTCACCTGATAATCCTTAGATTGAGAAATATCTGTTCAACTTTTTTTTATGGCAATAGCTAAAACAGGGCTGAGCTGACATGTACATTGAGGTACATTGTAATGAAGCATCAGCTGCACTGTTGTCGATCAGGATCTGCATCTAACGATTTCTTACATTTAATACTTTAATACGTTTAATATATTCATATTATAAAAGCTGACCAACTTAAAAATCATATTACTTTACTTGTTTTATAAGGCGATCTCTGTTGCCTAGCAGGAAAGCAACCTTGGAAAATATCCAAACATAGCCTCATAAACTCTACAAACAGACTGCTACTCACTCTAATTGGTTCTACTCTCTTGATCCATTCTGCATCTTACCGTTCTACTCTCTCTATCTGCACGGAGTACTACGTATAAAGTACACAATACGGAAATAGTACCCACCTTGCTTCGTTTGATTTCAAGACCGCGGAGCCTCCCCCAAAAGCAAAAGAGAGGATTAAGTAAAAGAAAACACAATAAAACCCAGTAATCCACACTAAGCCCTTTAATCTTGCATAGACTTTTCATTTTTAATGAACTCAACCCAATCATTCCCGCAGTCGGGCAACCCATGTCTGCTTACTTCGGGGACGTCCATGTAGTCATCAGACACGAAAACAGAGTCCTGGAAGCAAATTACCGGTCCTTGCTTCATGTTTTAATTGGAGAGCTGAGAGAGGGAAAAATAAAAATAAGTCAAACAAAAGATTAAACAAAACAAGGCAAAGACCGCATAAGTCCATATCCATTGAAAATGGGACTGGGAGCCCTGCAATAGATGAGGACTAGGACCAGGACCGCAGCAAATAACGGTTCCTGGCTATCGAACAGAGCAAATCGGGGAGTTTCGAATGTTGGACTGGCGTACTCCGTGTGCATTTGGTTTTGATGTTTAGTTTCTGGAAGATTTGCTTTTTGATGGTGTTGTCATACTACGTATATTTGCCTTTATTATGATATGGGGTTTTATCAATACTTGCAATGTAGACAATAATGTCTATTCGGCTATGATTATCGAGATACTATAATCTCAAGTCCAGATCTTAATTAAATCGGTTTTATTCAATAGAAGATTCCGTCATTTTCTTGTGAAGACAGTCTTTAATGGCATTCTGTATGCTTCTTTTTCGAAGAAACGAGAGACAATATCTCGAGTAAGAAATTGGAAGCGAACCAAAAGGGATAAAAGAATAGATCACAATGAAATAATAAAATCAAGGCCACAAAGTCCAACTAATCAGATGATAAAATAAAATAGTAAAAAAAAGGATAAAATAAAACAACGAATAGAAATGGTGTCATGATCCCCCCCCCCACGCCGCCCTGCACCAGTGCATAAACCCCCTTCCCATTTGATCATAGCAAAAAAAAAAAAAGAGATAAAAAAGATAAACCACGAAAAGAAACATAATTCAGATAAACCAAGTCACAAGATGAAAAAGGCACAGCCTAAGTGCATAGACTATGCGAATTCTGAATAGGATCGTAACGGCTATAAGTTGTGGAGTAAACGGGGTCGTATCCACCAGTACTAGACTGGCGGTGTTGGTGGCCAGGAACCCCTGTATAGGTATTATCCTGGTAGGGATCTGATTTGAGGTAAAGGTCGGACTTGATCGTATCCATGGGATCCATGGTATCAATCATTGAGTACTCGAACCCAGAAGAAGAAGAGGAGGAGATGAGAGGACTATCGCTGAGAGGGGAATGATCAGCGACATTCATTTTGCGATGGTCGGATCTGCCGTAAGAAAGACCATTTCGATGAGACGCGTCGTACATCAGCATGTGTGAACGACCCGTTTGGCCCAGCCCGTGAGGAAGGACACCGCAGGTGTTGTCTCCGCCAGCCCCATCCGGACCCATGCTACCAGTACTGCCACGGCGTCCGTCCTTGTAGTGACCGGGTGAACGTCCGCGGACGACCAGGGGGTGGGAGTGGCGTCGGGCGATCTGTATCCACTCGGTTTCACCGGGAACCGAGCTAGCAACCTCAGCGTACAGTTCAACGACCAGATTGTAATATTGTTGCTGGGCGCGGCGCTTGCCGTTGTTGGCGGTGGCTTTTTGGAATTGGATGCGTTCGAATACGTGGGAGGTTGGGGGCTGGCACGGCTGAGGTGTCCCGGCGAAGGAAGGGTTGTAGTCCATAGATTGCGAGCTAAGGGGGAATCCAGAAAGATTTCCATTAACTGACGAGGTTGCTGTGAATGATGGTGGAGGTGCAGGCTGAAGAATGACACGACCTGGTTTGCGTTCGGATTGCTTGTCTCGCTTTGGGGTGTGTTGAACAAGTTCTCGGGTTTCTCCATATTGACCGTTCACGATAGCTGAAATGGCCATTGAAAATCCACGGATTGGCTCAAGGGTCTGGTCAGGATAGCGGATGTATAGAGGAGCAGTGGGAGGCCAAGGATGAAGTCCAAAGCCGCAGGTTACTGCAAAGTAGTTGCGGCGATAGCAAGTCCACTTGCCCTCAGCTGGAAAGGGCCCTCGACCCATTTTTGCTTGGACGTCTGGTTTCACTGTCTGATATTGGCCGCCAAACTCTGCAACAACTGTATGAAGAATGGTCGTGTCGTCAAAAGGCGGAGCCTCAACCTGGGGCTGTGAGCGTGGCGAGGACTCCACTATCGGTTGCTGATACATATTATTCTGAGATCGATCCATCCCGCTGTCTACAGCGCGAGGAGTGCCAGGATACCCATGGCTACGGGAGAGATCGTTCATTCCCCCCAAGGGCATGCCGATATTTCCGATTCCGCGCTGTAAAGCGTATGAACCGTAGGAATTATTGCGTCCCATGAGTGCTGGAATGGAGTTCAAGACATGCCCTGAACTTTGCATCCCCGATGGCATGCCAGTGGGCGGTTGACTAGATGAGTAAAGATCAGTACTCATGAACCTCATCCAACTTTATAGTAGAGCGAAAGCTTACAGCGCTGGCACTCGCTGATAGTCTGCCATTCTATCAAAGGGATGCTGAAGCCGAGAGATATGAGGGAAGAGGGGACCAGATGTGGGCGAAAATGAGTCTTTACAACACCACAATTTCATCAGTCAAAGGAAGTTTCCTTGGGGAGTTCGAAGTATAAGAAAGAGGGGGCTTACCGGGACAAGAGTCTGGTGGAGTCATTGCAAGAACACTCGAACCCGGATATCTGAAGTAAGGAATGGCTCAGTCAAAGCTCTCAAAGCTCATGGGGAATCCACGTGCGATCGCCTGGAATTAAAACAGTCCAGAAGATATCATATGAGTCCGGGCGCAGCACGGAAACCATGATGCGTTAAAAAAAAGAGACAATCGAAACGGGGGCGAAAAGAGGCAAGGACCCCAACGGCACGAGCTCAGATAAAAAGGACAAAACATCGGAAGAAAGACATGCAGGCAGCAGATTGGTATGGAAGGTACAGAAACAGGCTGGCCTGAAGTTCAAGCTGCCCGGACCCGGAGGAAGCGCAGCGACAAGGGGGTCGAGAGGCTGACCGAGTGGAGCGCAAGGGCAAGTCCGGATTGAAAGATTGAAAGAATAGAAAAAAAAATAACTTACTGTAAATCCTGCATCACAGGCTGCTGTGCGTGGTACCTCATGCCGTTGGTGTCAGGCATAGAGACGAGGCCTCCGACTCGCTGGCTGTTGTCGTCTTCGTCCGTTCCAAACCCTGTCACATGGGAGTTCATATAGTCACCCTCCGAAGTAACAGGATCATTCAATGAGAATACCTCCGAGAGAAGTGCTGGGGAATTCATAGGTTAGAGACAGGGAAGATATATGGGCCAAAAAAAGAAATTGGGGGGAAAAAAAAGTAAAAAGGAAAAAGGTGAATAGAAAAAGAATAATGTTGAATCAACCGCATGACGGAATAAACAGGGAATGGACAAGAGAGAAGCTTACAGGGATTCATCCTGAGCGTGCTGATTCCAGGTGCCTCGAGGACCCTTAAGATTTTTGGTTTTGGTTATTCGATGTAACACTGAGCGAGACGCCAAAACTGTCTGGGCCTTGGGGGCCTTGGGGGTCTTGGGTGGCAAGAATTTGATGTCTAGAATAGCAGCAAAGGTTAGGTAAGGTCAAAAAGAACTCTCTGCATAGTCGAATTCCCTCACAAGTACTCGATTGATACCTTTGGTATGCAGAATCACTCAAAATGGCGTGTGGGGTTGAGCTTATGAGGATCACAGGAAAAAGAATCAATACAGCCCTTAGTCTTGGATATAAACCAAAACACAATTCTCACAGTAAGTAGTAGTTTGGAGAAAGACAAGTGATAAAGCTTTGGAGTGAAGGGGAGTAGACAAGTGGGTGATAAAGAGCGAAGAAGTATAAATGAAGATAGGAAAGGTCTCCAGGGTTATAAAGATGAGCGTGAAGAGTAATACATATGTAGTATTCTCAGTAAAACGGTGCCGTTTTGGACAGGCGTTGACAAGAAGAAGTAGAAGTAGATGAATGTCCGAGCCAAAGGAGTGCGTCACCGATTTATAGACATGACTTCCTAATTGGGAAATCTCGCATCAACCTAAGTCATCGGTACAAAAGTACAAGGGAAGAGTGTTGGAATAGATCGGGCCAGAATCTATGTTCTTTGCAAACCCACGATCTAAGTAAGATGATGGGGGGTATGAAGAAAGAAGACTGGGGGAGAAAAGAATTAGCCAAAAATCAACCCAAAAAGGCGCAAAAATAACAGAAATAACAGAAATAACAATCACAGTTAACGGAGGGGCAAAATGAAAAAAAAAAAAAAGAATATAAAAATTTTTAAAATCAAAAAGAAATCAAAATCAAAAATAAAAAAAAGGAGAATCTCCAGAAGGGGAAAGAAAAAGACAACTGATGTAATCTGGTGTGACAGCCTTAATAGGGTGAGCAAATAAAAAGCTCTTGTCCCCGGCATAAGTATCTTGCAGGTATTGCAGAAAGAAGAATGCTTCCAATTCTGCAACCCTAGCTTGGTATTTAAGAAAGAAGCATGGTCAAAGCATAGTAGATCTTAAGGGAATCATTTCTTTTGACAGGTTGCAGGAAGTAGTAGATCGGTGGCTTACCTGATAAATGGAGGATATGTGTGAGGTGTTAAGAACCGATGTGGTACGTAGTGTATGTGGTATACGTATATAATTGAATCTTTATGGTCCTCAGAAATAAAGAGAAAAAAATAAAAAGAAAACGTTGCAATTGAGACCTTCTACAGAATGAATGATTCCGGTCTATATTCTTGTTTAAAGCCGTTCTCGGGATTGTTACTCCCTGAAGGATCATTAGTCTACCCTAGTAAGACTCCCACGGGGAGGGGGCTCATCAGTGATGGTCTAGCCGATAGGCGATCAGAACCACGAGTTGGGATCTGCCAGGGACAGTGAAATACGTTGTATTCGGCAAGGCTCCAATGGGTGGCAGTGGGTTTGCATAGGGGTCCAACCATAATCAGCGAAAGAGATCCGGATTATCATTTTCATTTTCTGGGTATACCCAGGTATAGTCTCCTTTGGGGGGGGTGGGGGACAAAAAAGTAAAATTTACTTATTTTCTTTTTCTTATTCTCGATGATTTGTATTTGGAAGTTCCGAATTTGGAATTTTGGTTGTCCGGGTCAAGCGCAAAATAGTCTAGTGTATCTCCATAGTAAGAAAAGAGTAGCATCAAATCACCACCGGCCCCATATAGTTTGATTGTTCAAGGAGGACGGCATTGGTCAGAACACCCCATGTTGCGTGCTAGCAGGACCCGATGCCGGCTGCACGGACCGTGATGGGTAAGGGCACCGTACGTACACGTTGTATGTGTTTTCCATTACAGATAATTCCCGATGGGATCAGATGTCCAAGTGCGAATACCCGATAGACGGGTCGCTGCAGGAGAGCGAAATAAGATGAAACTAGAAAGGATAGAGGAGATGATCGACCCCCAGGATATGTACCTATGCAGACCCATGATAGAGGTGGTTGATGTATCAGACTGGGGGGAGGGGGGGGGACCACAGACCAATGGCAAAAAGGGTGAATTAAACCAAATCGGGTAGACAATCTTCACTGAATTCCATAATGTCTTGTCGGTCTATTGGAGTAGTTCCCAGATTCATTTTCCAGTTTGATTCTTTAAGCCGTAAGAGGCTCGAGGCACGAGCAGCAGTTCTTGCATGAAGAAAGTGGAGGATCATGCGATCGACAAGTTCCATTCAGCATGTTGCATTGTCCATGTTGGCGGTGTTCACACCGACAGAATCGACCCGACCCGGCAGAGCAATAAAAATAGCATGTTCGAGATGATGCACCCAACTAGATCCACCCCACCCTGAAAGAGAACCAACAGAGCCTTGGTAAGCCCGGCTTTTCTTCTGGCGCGAAACCGTAATGGTGCCCTAACTGCAGATGGGAGGGGGGGGCGCGGTCTCCACCACTAGAGGCTAAAAGCAGCCTAGCGGGGTAGAGAATGATTGCGGTCCGTACCCGGGAGCCTTTTCCAGAACCGTAGCGGCACTAGTCCCACCGTTCCGTCCCAAGAAAACATCAAGGGGAGGTCATGGATTCAAAAAGATCCTGGTCTTCAGTGGATACTGATCGTGTCGATAGAACCGCATTAGTGGCTAGCAAGATCGACCATCCCGCAGGAGGCTGGGTGAAATGGCAAGGTGCAGTGAAAAAGCACCCGTAAGCTAATGATTGGCTGGATAAGCCGTAGATTCGTTTTCTTTAATGGTTATGGCGGGTATGTTGTGCAGCTATTAGGCCCCCACAGGACCACACACAACGACCGTGCTCGTACCAAAATCGGTACTAGGTGCAGAATCGATTAACTATATCAGGGTCGAAAAGTACTGATCAATGATAACATAGAATCACAAAGTCAAAAATTAAAGGAGGGTGACAAGCGTGTCTAGTGGGCGATGACCTTTCTTTTTGACTCTCGGGGGATCAGCCCCTTCCCGGATGACGGTCATGGGGGGGAACACGTGCAGGGGGGCGGTGAACTGGATACAAGAAATTTACAGGTATCAGGGACATGTACTAGGTACATTGAATGGGAATAATAAATTGTTGGATAGATCATGTACAATATACACACTGGTTAAGTACACTCGTAATCTACCTACTCCGTACCCTAGGTACTAATCGGGCCGTAGGTGGAGTACATATATCTTCAAATGTTCACGCTAAATTTATAGCCCTTCAGTTCATTTTCTTTTAGGAAATATTGGAATCTTAGACCAACTCTAATTGAAATTAAATCATCTCAAATCATTTTGTTGTTTTCTCACGCAACTAATAATGCAACTCGAACGACACTATCAGATCCATCAGCCCACTTACCCGTGAATTCTCCACATGTCACTTTTCGATATATCAATCCTACTTGCTCAGGCAGGGATCACAACACTACCGAGTAGATGAGATACAGAAGAGAAACGAGGGCTCAGAAATTGTCCGATACGTGGGTACATCCAGGGCTGCAGGTACCTCGAACCCAATGCCAATAATAAATTGACTTTTAGAGAAATGCATGAACCCATCTATGGATTTTATCGACATGGATTAGCCCCAGAACCCTTGACGCCGGAAAACTCTGAAAAGTTTGACGTTGCAACTGTCTCAGCCCAAGCCCTAGGGCCTTTGGGGACCCTGTCTCTGTTTCGGGCACGTGCCATCTACCGAGTCAGTTCTCCCCATGGGTTGGCATCTTCCAAAAATAATAATTTATTATAATTATAATTATATTCCCCGTGCAACAATTCTTCGCTGCAGGTCAATAACAAAGCCCGTGGCCAATGCCATGCCTTTCATTGCTGGTTACATTCGGGTGTTCGATCTTTGGACAAGGGGGGGCGAAAAAGCTACAGCTCGGCCTACTAGGCAACGGTAGAGGTTGAGCTATACATCCCGGAGTCGGGATTGCTGACTTAACCGTGTTTATTGGAGTATTTATGAGTTTTATAACAGAAATTCTAACCTAGGTACAGATCTAGAGTGTCATTCTAGACTGTTTATCCCCCTTGTCTTGCTGCCTCAGCCCCATATGCTCGTTGCTCCAGGATCTGAGGATGCGACACGCCCGATGGACCCATATGCCATGTTCAATGTACTAATCCTGGTCGATTGGGTCTAGAGTTTCAATCCATGCATGTCGGGGAAGATATCCCTGGACGATGACTACCAAGTAAGGAAAGAGTCGGCACATCCTCATATCCGAAGACAATAGCTTTTTTTTTGCTGCCTTTGACTGAGACAGATTAAAGTTTTACTTTCCCAACGGCCGAGGCCTCCAGGGCTTCCCTTCCATCCCGAGACATCCACCGGCCTTGACCGGGCAAAGAATTGATTTACCTAATTCTACTTAGTAACCATATCTTGTACCCATCTCAAGTCTCATACCACATCGAACTGGCACATCCATTCAACGGCAAATGGTACGATTTCGAACCGAATTCTGGCCCTGTCCTTTCGACCATGGAGATTAAACAGTTCAGGCCTCTATGGCTCCACAATTCCTGGCATTGGGTCGTCTGGATACAAGGTTCTGTGATGGGTTACCTGTGTATCACTTCTTCCGAGATTAATGGTTACTTCCAGTCAAAGTAGAGCCGAGTACTGGTAGCCTACTATAATGGGCTAGATGCCTTGCTGTGGGAAATTGGGAAGATCCTTTCGCCCTCGACTTCCTTGTCAGCGAAGGCAAGAGTTTGCCCCGAGACTGGGATGGTCATTGGAAGTTTCCCCACCCTGTGATCCCAAACTTTGATCGCCCTGGATCTACAGCCCGCCAGCACAGATCGTATCACGACCACGAAGCTCCCGGGCAAAAAGTTCCATCAACGTCTGATGTATCCGACCCTGTCGGCATGGATGGAAAGACAAGGCACCAACCAAACAAGGATTACAATAGAAGGAAGGATGTGTCATTGGCTCGCTGCCCTCCAAAATTCTGGATATGAAGCTTGTCAGGCGAGGGAATATGCTTTGGATGACGTTGGATGCAGACCAGTTGAACACTCCACTCATCATCCAACAACTCATTCGGCCGTTTTTTTGCCTCCCCGTGGCAATTCTTACCAGCCCTTGACAACCCATCCTGGGAGTAGTCTAGCCAACCCTAAGCCGTGTCGACGTAGCACGGAGAAACAGCCAAGAAAAAACTTGCTCACCGGCCGAAACGCTCCCAGTGAAGAACTGCCCTTCTGGTCGAACTCCTCGAGCCAATGACAAGTGGATGCCGTCGTGGGCGGAGTGGAATGCTAAAAACACGGTGGGCTGGTGAGAGTTTCCGAAGGAGCTAGGGCCAGTCCTACAGGGACCATTTCAGCCCTCTCCGCCACTGTCTACGTAGCCCGTGTCTTGTTTCGAGTAGGGGAGCATTCGGCGAAAAGCCGGACCCGTAGGTAAGCTTTTCCCGCCGATTCAAGTCTCTTTCCTAAAAGAAACACCGATGCTACGTTATGCAACCCAATCCCGTTACCGGGAAATTTCAGCAACACTTCTGCCGACGAGGCTGGGTCTGGATTTGACTTGCTGAGATCTACTAGCGATCTATACATTGGTACTTTGGTGATTGACCCTGGGATCTGGCACCCGGGGGGCGTAGCTAGTACGCAATAGTATGAAGCTAGGGTACAATAGGAAAAAAGTCCAGGTTGTTTGAGCTGCATTTCCTTCCGATGTCATCTCCACTGTCATGCGAAGATGCAGAAAATTTGATGTCTCAATGCAATCCCTGGAGACTTTGAACAATCGAACAGTCGAGGCCTGCGACATTTATCTTCCAGATGACGGTTTCGCCGTCAACGGCGTGCAGGATTGTTGTCAGCCGAGTCTGGCACCTGGGCATCAGATTTGTGTTGGCTAGGAGGGTGGAAAGATGTGGAAATGTGGAAATTTGCCAAGGCTGGAGTCAGCAGCGAGAGAAAGCTTGCAAGGAGTCGACTAGCTTAGATGCCTGGGTTAGCGTGCCTGGGTTAGCAGCTTGAGTCAGTTTGAGCTCTTTACTAGGGAAATTGCGCATTAACACGTCTAGTGGATGCTGAAACGCACTTCCAATCCAACGATGATCTTCATTTCCATGCTGATCAACAAATGAAATGCTGCTCCTAGGACGTCGTCCCTTCATACGAGCACGGGGTTGGTTTCCCATGGGTGCTTGAAATGTTCCATGGTAGCCGTGAAGCAATTATAGAACAGTTGCTTCGAGAAGAACCTTGGAAGAATTGTCAAAAACGCAAAGAACATCTACCGTGGATAAGGGTATAACCCGTGAAACTACCCAGAAAACCATGTATGAAGTTCAAAATTTCTCTAACCCATTGCTTTTGTATAGACTGACGAATGCAAGTAACTGACATGCTGGATGTCTTTTTGGGAATCATCATTATCAACCAGGTCCTACAGTACAAGGAAAAGAGCTTCGGCCCAAAGATAGGCCCGCCTGAGAAGAAGGAAAAGTTCCATTCAAAAAGTCGTAAGAGAGAACCGAGAAAGAAGTTTAAGTAGTGCGCTTGGCGAACTCGACGCGGAGAATAAGGTGGCGGTAACCGACTAGCAGAGAAACGGGTTAGCACTCGAGGGACTTGTAGAAAGAAAACCACAAAACGGAATATTGAAGACATACAGCCATCCACCTTCTCGCAAGCAAGTGCTGCGTCGCCACGGTCCGCATAGCTGATGAAAGCAAAGCCCTTGGCTCTCTGGGTTTCCCGATCCCGTGCAAGGAAGACTCTGGTGACACGACCGAAACGTTCGAAGAGATCCCGCAACTCGTTCTCCTCTGCCAACTCGCTGACCTGTTTGCGAAAAAAAAGTCAGTACCAAACCAAGACAAACCAGCATGACGCTTGTAGAGCTCGTAGAAAGCAGAATAATGGCAAAACATACGTTTGTAACTCTGAGAGTCGCCAAATCGTCCTTCTCGAAACGACCACCCATCTTCTCGCCGCCACCAGCACCGCCCTTCCGCATGTGAGGAGGAACGTAGCTGGACTTTCCAGCACCAAGACCACCCGCATCGTCCTCTGCCTCGGCGCCACCAGCAGCAGCAGTGCCCTCCTCGACGGGGGCCATAGTGTCCTTGAAGGGACAGCGAGCGGTGAAATGCTCTCCACTGCAAATACGACACTTGACCTTCTTGTCCTTCAACTGGTCCTTCATGCTGCCCTTCTCGCCACCCTCCTTCTCAGCCTCCTTAGCGTTGGCCTTCCAGTTAACGCTGGGACGGAAGATGATGTTCTCGCCGACGGAGGTGGTGTCGAACGAGGGACCGGCGGCGTGGCCCTTCTCGAGACCGAACTTGTCCCATTTGCGGCGTTCGGCGACCTGGGGGTTGACGTGTTCGCGGACAATAGTGGTCTTAATTCGGCGGGTGACCTTCACTTTCTTGTTGTCATCGTTGTAGCGGTAGGAAATGACGGTCTTGGTGCCGTCCTTGTTCGCGATCACTTCTTGCGGCGGGAGCACGGAGGGGTCATCGAAATCTTCGTCGTCAGCCCAGTCGGCGCGGCTGAAAAATAGAGAGATTTGTTAGGTCAGAATTTTTGGTAGGACTGAAACTGTGTATACTCACTTCCCGGTTGGAGACATGTTGTAAGTGATGGTGTTATTACGGCTGCTGAATTTCTCGATTTCTTTCAAAGGCGAATCCGTTGTGGATTTAATAATTTGCCGTGGCGCAGCTGTGGCTGGTGGCGGAAATCACGTGGCGCGGTGTGTATAACCCCATCTGAAGTGGTTCCAAGGTTCTCAACAGCCTCTTTTCTATACAGTAAATATTCCTTCTAATCCCACTGTTTTCTCGGCGATAAACATGATCGTGTTCCCAAATATCGAATCTCTTCACGGGCGCCAATTTCAGACATAGTTCGCTTTGAGGACTCTTTCCTTCGAACTAGGGGGATTACTTGCAGTGGACAAAGTAGTCATTCGCCTTGACCTCGTACTTCACCTTTTGGTATTCCCCATCTTAAGCACTGAGAAAGGCAGGAAGACGCTCCCTCAAATATGCTGTCAGCTAGAGTGAGAACTGAGACCGTCTTCCATTTCTTCAAGCAAACCGATTTTATTATACTGGTGTTTAACTAAAAGCTTCTAGTTTCAATGGGAAATACCGCAGTTACTTGAGTACGCCTTTATCTTGTGGCTTGACAGTTCTTGTTCTTAGATATCTCGCTTCCTTGGATAGGAGACCATCTTTCCCATTACTAGATAGGTCGCATGTGCTATTATAAATAGATATTGATGCCTTAGGCACCTAAATCTTGTCGGAGTATGACGACCGGCATACCGGAGGATTTATTAATCCTACATGTTTTGTAATTAATGTTATGTAATCAAGGCTCCATATAAATTGTAAGGAGAGCCGATACAGAAATACAGAGACTTGAATACCATTGATTGGACCCCTACATTTACGATACGGCACACGCCGACAAATCTTTATATATTGGGAACTCCAGGGCTCGTCCGCCTCCTTCGTAATATAACTTGGAGTTTATCTCCCTGAAATCTAGATCGTGGAAATTTAAGTGGGCACTAGTTTAATAATTCATACACCGATGAAAGAAGGCTTAGCGACTTCATGCGCCTTGGCACGGCGTAATGGGTAAATAAGGCAGAAATGGGGTTCGATGGGTAACCGATCTACAGTTTGGGGGCTTAGGGTGAAGCTTGGTACTATCTGCAAAATATAACTAACTATGTTAACGTGTAATTAGTTCACGTATAGCCCTCAAGCCTTTCCTGCCATACTTCCGAGTACTACGTTTTATCAAAGGACATAACATTGATTCCAGCCTTTCTAAATATATGAGACAGAAAGCAGAAGGACAGAAAAAAAATATAAAAAGTCAAGTACCTCTTCTGAGAAAAACACAATCTTGAAATAATGAAAAAAAAGGAAACCCTGAACAACTCCCATGACGTCCTTAGTAAGTATAGTGGTTGTTTCGTGTGTGCTGAACCAGGTTGTCTTCACGATTAAAAGCCTTGTCACAGCCTTGCACTAGACATGGATGAGCGAGAGGGCTGACGTGTATTTTCCGAACGTGGCGAATGAGGGAGGATTCCCGTTTGAAAGTGCCCCTGTAGGCACACCCTTCCCACTTGCATTGGAACTCTGGATCGTCGGGGCTGTGCGGAGGTGATCTATGGAGTAAGTTAGTTAGATATAGCTCCGGTTTATATACATATCCGGGAAATGGTCCTACCCGCTGATTTGACGTCTTTTAGCGCGACTTCGAGTGTTGTTCCGTCCCCTGGGAATTACAGCCGGTTCTTGGGAGGGATTTGGTTGGGCAGCAATCCCAGGATTCGAGGCGCTCTGTTGGTGGCGAATGCTAGTTTGCATGACGCCAGTGGATGTTCCCTGCATTGCCAAGGGATTTACCCGGGTGCGAGGCGACAGGTAGGAGGACACAGGTATGTCACTGGGCATGGACCGTTGGACTTCTGTGGATGCGCTCCAGGCGAGATCAGGGGCTAGATGAGAGAAGGACTGGGCCGGATCGTCTAGGCCATACGCGTAAATACGGGTATCTTCCCACTGTTGATCATAGGGCCATGCCATGTTGAGCAAAGAAGGCAATTTAATGTAAGAAATTGCTAAAGAACTGTTGATGAGAAATGCTGGAGAGTAAATCCATTCTGTCAGGGGCAGGGAACTGTATTTATGTTGTTTGAACGATGAATCTTCAGAAAATGAGCCTTGGTGCATATCCTCAAATTATGGAGAGACGAGGTTCCAAGGTGATAGAGCTCCGTGTGGGCAACCCGACATTTGCGCAAGGACGAATGAGATTCTTCTCTCACGGTCGAGGGTAGCTTAGGGTTCTAGAAACCCTTCAGAAATCTCTCTCACTCAATACACCAACTCTGACCGCAACACTCTTTCCAACAAATGATAGCTCACAATGCGTCATGGGGGGGGCTACGTGTACTCTATAATTCATGAGGCTATGCACGCCAAGCTTCTTCCCAGCGAAGTCTGCGAATTAACCAATGAGACTACAGATTTCTGACTATTTTCACTGCCAGTTGCCTTGAAGTCTGACAGCTCGAAACACATTTATAGCTGACCAGATGGCCTGTAGCTTTTACGCAGAGTCCCTTAAGAAGGCTCGTCCCGCACACTCCTCATCATAGTTTGCTCAACAATTCTCACAATCATGGCGGAATCGGATTTTGAACCATTCAAGCTCGAAATCGAGCGTCTGTACATCCATGAGAACCAAACCTTGGCCCATGTCATGGACTACATGGTGTCTAAATATTCTTTTACCAAGTCGTAAGTGTTGCAGTACTGATAGACCACTCCACTCAGCTCACAGATACAAAGCTCAAGTCAGTACAGCCGCCAACTCAAGAAATGGGGCTTCGTCAAGGGTCGCATCACGGCGGACGAGTGGGCTTGGATTGGAAACAAGCAAAATAAAAGAAAACACAATGACCAGAAGGAAAGCGAATTCTACATTGGTGGAAACCAGGTTCACGTACCAACGGTCAAGAAGGCAAAATATAGAGATGCCTACGTTTCAAGCATAGCCAGGTACTCTACTGGTAAGCTGCACATATGATTCCAATCAGACCAGAGATTAATAGACTGATTGATGCCTAGCCCCTTCCCCAAACACACCAGAAGGGCTTTTCGTTTGCACCCCAGCATCGCCAGGAATGCATCTTATCTGGAATGGCGGGTCACTCCCATGGCTGCGCTTCATCAAACTTGTGCGTCACATGGAGAATGAAGGTATGGCTTTTCTGGCTCATCCTTTCAGACTCAATGCAACCGAGGCTCACCATATATTTAGCGGCACCATCGCCGTCTTCGTCCCTGGCCATATTTTCCCCTGGCGGAGCCAATGCGCCCTCTCGCACGATCAACCACGAACTGATGCATCGCCTGAGCACAATCATCCCATGGAACAGACTAAGCCACCCCCCGAACATACATAGTAGCTCTCGAACATCGACAGCTCTGAGAATACTCATGCCAGAGGAGTTTCCAGGCCAGCACGATGCTTTGTCGACGGCCTTGAACAACTCGACAAACAAGGGAAGAGATCGTATTTCCTTGGAACTTTTCCTTCTCTCAAATAACATCACTTCGCAAGATCCAGGTGGACGGACCGAGAGAAATATCAGATCCAATGACGAGCGGGTGATACAAATGTTGAGCGACTCTGGCTGGAAGGACTTGAAACATATTCAGATCCTTTTATCAACTCGTGAGCCAACTGCTGAAGCAATTGCAGAAAGGGTGTTTGCAAGTGCGTTGAGATTACATGACGTGGACGTGGTGAGGATGATGCTTGAAGCCCGCATGGATCCAAACAACCCATTGGTTGAGTCAATCTCCCATGATTTCCTGACACCTCTTCAATTCATTGCAAGCACCCAGCACGAACGTGGTGAAGAACTCATCAATCTTCTTATATCCCATGGGGCGGATGTGAATCACTCGGGTAATAGGCATCCCCCGTTGTTTTACGCCATCAAAAAACACGAGAACAAAATCATGCGTACTCTTATGTTTCACGGTGCTATTGTGACGCCGTCTTGCCTTTCTACTGCTACAAAACTGGAAGATATCGGAGTGTTTGAAGAAATCGTCAATTCATGTTCTGACGTGAACGCACGAACGGGATGGCAGGACCCCAGTGCTCTCGCCCAGGCTGTCGAACGTCACAATGTCCCGATAATTCGAATGTTACTCGCCAAAGGAGCCAACGTAAATGATCTGGCAATTGTAAATTTCGAGAATGACATTGCAACAACCACTATCTTGGGCCTTGGCGTTCAGTCACGATCTATCGGTATTATACACGCTCTACTGTGGGGCTGCCATGAGATGAACCCTGACTTCGATGGAATACCTTATATCTCTCCTGTTGCACTGGCGGTGGAGGTAGGAAATGTTCAGACTACCGAGGCTCTGCTCCAAGCCGGGGTCAATATCAAACTAGCCGATGAGCAAGGGAAAATGACACTGCTTGAACGCGCCATCCGGCACCCTATGGCCTTGACCCTGTGCAAGGTCTTGATTGAATATGGAGCCCGAATTGACAGACCGGTCTCCACTCAGAAACATGAGTTCTCAGCTCTTCTCCTTGCGCTTGAAGGAAAGTCCCCCGAAGTTGTTGAGCTCTTGATCAACGCAGGCGCACGCCTCAATGACGAATACTCCAGCCCCCCTTACACTGCACTTGGAGCTGCCATTAAAAAGGGGGATGGAGTGTTGATCAACAGCCTCTTGGTAGCCGGAGCTGCATTTGTGGGAACCAAACTACAAACAATCGGCACTTTAGGTACTGCGATGTACCTGCAGGCAAATGGAGTTCTTCAAGGCATTCTGAGGGTATCAGGCCCATGCATCCTTGCTAATGCTTTATCCGATGGGAAGATAGATCTAGCTCAGTACTTGCTTGAACATAATGCTGATCATGAAGATCGCATTGAAAATGAGGACTCTCCCCCTTCCAAACAGACCCCACTGGGAGCAGCAATTCAAGTGCGGGATTTTGGCTTTGCAGAAAGACTTCTGGAACGCGGTGCAAAGGTTACAGACAGTGTTCTTGCAAATGCTATAGGCGGAGATCCTGAGTTTCTTAAACAACTACTGGCCAGGTTCCACGGAAGTGCCCCAACTACAGTTGGAACCGCACTCCGTCAAAAAGAACACCTGCAGCTCCTTCGAGAGGCAGAAGTGGACCCCACTGGCATACCACAACTTTTCCGGGATTTGTGGGATGAGGAAGAGTTTGAACTGCCACCACCAGAGTCGGTACTCGAAATAGCAGTGGTCCTAGGATCAAGGGCGGATTTACAGTTCCTGCTGCAATGGATGCCCTGGAGCCCAAAGCTGATCGGTCGCGCCTTGACATTTGCGATACTTTTGGATCTGAATGAACTTGCGGAGGATACAATGCCTTTCAGTCCTGATCTGACTCAAGAGATTACCATCCAATACGCCTCTGGCGAGGACGATTATGGAGAAGTCGAAGGAGAGCGAGAAACGTACCGCCCACTCGAAGCTGCTATCAATAGACAAATGACCCCAATCGCGCGGAAATTGATGGCAAAAGCCGATGTCAACTATCTTGGTCATGGGGCTCGCCGTCGAACGGCATTGCAATATGCAGTTGAAAAAGGAAACATGGAGCTTATCAACCTACTGGTTTCGGAGCACGGGGCTAGGATTGATAGCCCTCCTGCCATGGACGGCGGTGCTACTGCATTGCAGATTGCGTGCCTCAAAGGTTATATTGGTATCACAAGAAAACTACTCGACCTAGGAGCAGATGTCAATGAAGCTCCAGCAAAGCATAACGGACGTACGGCCTTGGAGGGAGCGGCTGAACACGGTCGAATTGATATGCTGCAAGTGCTGCTTGACGAAGGAGCGCTGATTGTCGGTGAAGGTGAAACGCAATATCGCAGGGCTGTCGAGTTCGCAGAACGCAATGGATACCAGTCTGCTGCGAGGCTGTTGAGGACTTGGAGGGACTCTGTTTATTTGAACCCTGAGGCGGTTTGACAAAGATCTTGTTGAGACACAAATGGGGCCCGGATTTTGACTGTAGAAACTGAATTTATCCATCTCCTTTCCTTTGTTTAGAAAATACACTGTGGTAATCCCCTCTCAGATTTGACTAGTCAGATAGCCCTAGGGATGTACAAAGTCTCTTCTTGGTCTAGCGTTCCAAATCAAGAATGTTTCGGCTTACCATATTGCAAAGCTTGCATTACTAGCTAAATTCACCCCGCTCTAATCCAAGGACCGAATTAGGCTGTTAGTCAACCGATATCAAATCAAAATCCCTTCAAAGCCTCCTCGGTCCAATCCCACAACCTTTCCGCAAGGGCCCCATCCCTCGCCGTCGCATCAAGCTTCCTATCCATCAACTTCCCAACAGGCTCATAGTACCCGCCATTCCGAATCTCCGTCTTATCCACAGTAGCCGCCCAAGTCTGACTAAATGCACCCTCATGCGGCTGCAGAATCATCCACCAAGTAGTCGCATAAACAAGCATCTTCTCCTTAATCCCAAGCCCATTAACAAGACCCGTCCCAACAACACCAGGATGCACCGACACCGACGTGATAGCCGGAAACCTCTTCGCGAGCTCGCGCGCATACACCAAATTCGCCAGTTTACTCTGTCCATACCGTATCCATGGCCCGCCGAACGCAATATCCTGCGTCGTCTTGAGTTTGTCGAAGACGATCCCGCCGCGCGGGTGCAGGCCCCACCCCTGTGAAGTGAGGAGTACGATGCGCGGGTCTGTAGAGGCTTCGAGGAGGGGTAGGAGCTTTTTTATTAGCAGTGCGTGGCCGAGGTGGTTGGTGCCGAATTGCAGCTCGTAGCCATCGACTGTTTGGCTCGGTGGTTGGGCCATTATCCCGGCATTGCACATTAGGATGTCTAACGTTGAGTGTTGGCTAGTGAAATGCTCGGTGACATTTTTGATGGAGGTCAAGGAGGCTAGGTCGCATTGGATGAATGTGACTGCCAGCTTGGGATTTATGTCGTGGATTTGTCTGATCATTTTTTCTGCGCTCGTAGCATTGCGGCCGCTGAGGTAGATGTGTGATGGGTTGTGCTTGGCGAGGTGGAGTGCTGATGCTGCGCCTAGACCACCGGTTCCTAGCTTGGCTGTCAGTTGGGAAGTTTAGAACGGGGAAAAGATTAATTTCAGACCTCCGGTAATGAATATTGACTTCCCCGCCAGATCGGGGATCTCTTTGTCGGGATTATAGGCGAGAGGCATGGTTGATGTATGAAATTAGGGCTAGATATGTTACGCGCAATATTGGTTTAAAGTAATGTGAGGTTGGCTTGAAATGGATAATTATAACTTCAAAATAAGAAGCCTTGTCTGGGATTTGGTCTACTTTTTATACCTTTCGTATTGGGAGGTGCATGTTTTGTGATCTGAGGTCAAATATCAACCTGGCGGCTTTAGATGTCATCAACTAACCGGATTGGGAAGCACCTGGGCATGCTGAAGTCTCCACATGTGGTTTCCCCAGCCAATGAAAGTTAGGAATGTTCGAGCTCTCCAACGTTTGTAATCTGCCCATCGGACAATCTTGTCCACGGGTTTAAATGATACTTTATATCCGCTGCTAGAACGGCTTGATATTGTACCGACGGACAACGAGTTGAGTTTGTCCGAGTCCGAGAGTGGGTTGAATCCAACTATTTGGTTTCAGGTACCTTTTCCATACGAGACACATATTAAAGGTACCTCAAGACTAGCATAACCTATCTATCTCAACCGTTATTTAGTTGTAAAGACATGAATTGATATTCGAAACATAACCTACTTAAATGAGTTGGAGAAGCCATAGTAGTTTAGTACTATATCTGTTAGTATAAAAATAATGATATGGTTGAGATATATGTTTAAAATATACAAATTTTAAAGTACGATACTATAAAATTAAACCTATCGACCAGTCATACGAAGCTCGATCGGTCGCAAGATGCAATAGGTCGCGGAGGAGAAGGCAAAGCCCAACTCAAATCCGACGTCGCCACCAAATGCTGGGTCTCCAGCATGCTTGGCGATAGGACCCATCCACCACGTTTGGCTCATGCCCACAACAACACCGACAATACCGAAAGCAAACGCAGCAGATGCGGCGATTCCCAGGGGCAGCTTATCGGGACTGTCGTAGTCCTCCGGACGATAGCCGCCGAATCCACGTCGGAAAACGAAGTGGTCAACGAGCGCAATTCCGGAGTAAATGGCCAACCAGTAAGCGATAAGGCTCATGAAGTTCTCGAGAACGGTCTCGAAGTGGGTATAACCCGGGATAGCAATGGCAAGGGAGACGCACGAGGCGAGGAAAGTCCAGATAAATCGCGGCACGCGCTGCGTAGCCCGGCTCAACACCTGCAAGGTCAAGCCGACGGAGTAGATGTTGGGACAGTTGTTGGCGATAATGGACAGGGCCAGGATGACAAGGCAGAATTTGCCGAAGCCGCCGAGAGGCTCCAACACGGCTGCGATCAGGCCGCCGTTGCCTGAGGCTAGATAGCCCTCGGCGTACTTGTTGTTAACTCCATCGCCCATCGCTGTCGCGGACATAACGGCGATACCGAGGAATTGAGTGAAGAGTAGGGGGACGATCAGACCAAGCCAGGCAGATAAGAAGACCAGGCGACGGCTTTGGGTCTTTGGCTGGTAGACGGTGTAGTCGGCAGCGTAGCTGGTCCAGCCAGTTGCGAAACCATAGACAGTGGATCCAAAGGATAGACAGGAACCCATTTCAGAAATTCCGACTCCCATTGGGATGTTGATGAAATCGCCGGAGTGGGCGAATGTGCCGAACACAATGATAAACACAATGGTGGTGGGGATCCAGCTCCAATACTCATACATGTGAACGAACTTGTACCCGGCAAAGGTGACGAAGAGTGTGCAGAATGTGATGATGAGGATACCGGCGAATCCGGGGACATTGGCGTTCACTGCGTTGAGGAGCTGGGCACCGACAATGGCGTTGGCAGCAGACCAACCGACACAGGCGATAATGTTAAGGACGGCAACTAGAAAATTATGAATTAGACACGCACAACCCAATGGACATGTCGAGCTAACTTACTGAATTTCACAGGCCACCATCCGAACCAGAATCGTGAGAGCACCATCTGGCGCAGCCCAAAGGGTGGACCAAAGCACGAGAAGAAGCACACGGTCATAACACCAAGGAGGTTGAAAAAGAGACAGACCAAAATGGCATCAACGAAGCCCAAACTGAACGCCGACTTTCCAAGAACGCCAATGGCGAAGGAGCTGACGACCATGTTTGCGGCCAACCACTAGGTTTGGTCAGTGGGAAAGGCCTCTAGGCCACGGCGATCACGCCAGGTAATTGCAGGAACACACCATGCTACCAATATTGAAATAGGACGTATCGGTCCGCTCAGAATCTGGAACTCGCTCAACACCTCGCTGCTCGATGTTGAACTTGCCGGCTACGCGTTGGAGCTTGGCGTACATCGAATCGCCGTATTCGAAGCTCTCGCCGGGCACGGCGCCATCACTGGAGTTGTCGAATAGCTCATTGCTGTTCGAGTCGGAGGTATTGTTCACCCGGGGTGCTTTTTCCAGGTCCTCATTTGAGCTGCGGAACGTTTTGGCGAGGTTAGGGAGCATCTTTTCGGTCGAATCCTCACCAATGAAGGTGAAGGATGTAATGTGTATATAAACGGGATTAATCGGCGAGCTGGAAAGGCTCAGCGAGATCCAGGGAGATCAGGATGAAGGAATTAAATCAGGGACAGTGTCACATCGTCTTTTCTTTCTTTTTTTTCGCTCCACCGACCGGGAGGAGCTGTTAATATAGTCTCACGAGAATTCTTTGCGCGTTCGGCCCCACCGACGAGCGCGCACTGTGGCAAAGATAGCCCTGTCGCGTGTTCCCCCTCGAAAAATCCATAAATTCCAGAAGACGAGCCGAATAACAAGCCTTGAGACCCCGTCAAGGAATCAGCTAAACCAATCATAACCCTCCGGATAGCCCTAGCTTATCAGCATGCCGAGGATTGTGCACTCGCTTGGCGTCTTCAACTTGGTGGTGGATTGTTATTGGATGAAAGAGTTGTGTGAGCGGATCTGAAAGTCCACAAGTGGAGTGTCCTGTCTCGGGACTTGATAAGAAGTATCTCCGACTTCCGATTATCTCCTGATAGTGACATTATTCTTGACTCCACCTTCAGTAGGCACTGAACTCTTGATGATCCTTGTACCAATCACACTTCTTCGAGATACCTGGATGTTACTTACTCTTATCATTTTGCAGGGGGGCCTTCTGCGTGGCTAAACCTTGTGCTTGCGCAACACCCCCTGATTGGCAGTATCTCAGTCAATTCCCTATGGCTTTCAATCAAGCTTCCAGGTCCTTGTCAGACGGGAGACGCCGATATGCGTGAAGCTTGACATTTGCAATTACTTTTTATCTCTCACGGTGACTTCCGTCCCCGTGTTTCTGCGGGGGAATATCCACGCTGGGACCTAGCGCTTCTGTACCCCGGACGTTCTATGGTTGACCTCCAATGGATCCCAAACCTTGCACTTCTCAAACACGTGTGGGCTTAATGCTGTTCGATTAGAAATGGGGTAAGTCACAGACTGTGATAGTGGCCCTCCAAGGTTGGGCCAGTCGCACATGCCCACACCTATCTAAGCATGTTCCGCAGACACTTGGCATGTTTGTCCTATCTCTGGGGTTTGACCATTCTTTTCCCATTGGGAACTATAACCCAGCCAGGGTAAAGGCCGCATAGATTGCCATTCTGGGCTTGAGGTGTGATTGCGGACCAGATCTCTTAACATATCCGATCATGTAACCTTGCTATCTATTCTTGGTCCTGTCTAGCGCGTTTAGCGCAAATCGCAAGCTCTTCATTGGCTTCAAGGATGGGAGGCCGTACCTGACATGGGGTTTTGCGGCCGGTTTTCTCACTCATTGTTCCTGCAATGCAAGGACGTCACAAATTCAGTGAAAGCGCAGCATGCCTAGCAAGATTACAATGTTTCGGGGGAAAACACCTAGGTTTGTCTCAGGTAATCATACTCTGGGTTCCATATCCAAGGTCATGACCTGTCGCAAAATTGCCAGCAGGGCGCCGTGTCCGTGGGGACGAACCCGATTCCTCCCTGCCTTTAGCGATTATGATTACGGCAATAGTACTAATTGGCTTTCTGTGCCTCTCACCGGCGGGGAAATTAGGAAAACGATGTTCAATTGTGTCAATGGAGCTAATCTAGACCTTGAGGATGATCTTATGGGCCTTCCGCCGATCAAAGATATCGTACGCTTCAGCAGCCTTCTCCATCCCCATATGAACATCACAGAGAAAAACTACCTTGTCCTGGACCCTTCCTAAACATTCTAGTGCCTCCTCGAAGATACCACGCACCGGGCATCTACCCCACGCAATCGTCGCGTTTTTCGCATGCAACATGGGCCCTGAGAAGGTGTAATCTCCAAGATAAACGCCAACAGAGCTAACAAAACCAAAAGGACGTATCATTGATAGTCCCAGTTGCATTGCTTCATGTGTGCCCACTACCTCCAACACAACATCCGCGCCTCGCCCGTCGGTCGCATCCCGGATGACGGCTTCAGGGTTTTCGTCGAGAAGTACTGGCTTTGCCCCCATTTTCTCTGCCTCTGCCAGTCTCTCCGGTACCATGTCGATCGCATAGACATTTGGGCACCATGTGAGGGCACTTGCAATAGCGCAGATGCCAACAGGTCCACATCCTACGACGGCAACCACGCTTTCCTTGGCTTCGTCTTTGGGCATGTTCTTCAAGAAGCGGGCCGCACAAAAGTATCCCGTCGGGAAGATGTCTGACACTAGAACTAGCAACTCTGGACGGACTTCCTTCGGGGAGTGGACGAGTGTTGTGTCTGCGTAGGGAACTCGCACATACTCTGCTTGTCCGCCATCGATTCCTATCCCATGAGAGCGGTTCCCTGCGTAATGCCGTTAGGGAGAGAATAGAAGAAATTGTAGTCATGTACTATACGTACCAAAAAGTAGACTTTTGTTACACCGGCTAGTTTGCCTACGCTGGCAATAGAAACACTCGCCGCATTGGGTGGTGAACGGAGTCTGCGACGAGCTAGTAAGACGCGCAATTCTTCTACTGTTTAAGTATCATAGTGAGATTCTTACCACTACCTCATCCCCCGTCTTGAAGTCCTTCACCTGTGCTCCTACCGCATGCACTGTTCCCACGAACTCGTGCCCGGGTATGAAATCTGCTGGGATCTTCTGATGACCACGAAACCAATGAAGATCGCTTCCGCAAACACCAGCCACTTTGACTTTGAGGATAACATCGGTAGGGTCGATTATCTGAGGTACAGATCTGTCTTCGACGACTATCTGGCCGACCCCTTTGAAGACAACTGCTCGCATTGTCGCCATTGGGAGATTTTACCGCGCAGTAGTATTGGAGAAATGAGGTTCCAGCAGCTTTCAATTCGAAGCCAAAGGTCATGGCCGGGTCGTTGGTCATATATAAATCTTTGGGGATTTCCTGGTGTATGCGGAGAGCGCTAGCGGGATGCCCCAATCCTGAATATCTGGGCTACCCCGGTTCCACTGGATCCACCCTATGAGTTCCCCCATGGCTACCCCGTACTTTGGGGGAGGTTGGAGAAACCACTCTTACGCATAAAGGGTATTCTTATGAACGTATTTACCTATTTCCCCAATTCCAACCGAAGGTCTAAAGATATTAATAGCTTATAGACAACCCTCACAATAACAAATGACCCATACACTGTTGTTGCATACAAATTATGGTTGAGATACCCACCTCACAAGCAACAGTGACAGTCAAGGTCATAGATACTACGTTGCTTATGACCTGCGACTCGGATGCATTTATCGAACCTTCAATCGGCGGAGCCAATAATGCACTGCACATGCAAACAATGTGTTTTTTGGTCCACAATCATGAGCAGAACAAGAGTATCCTATTTGACTGCGGTTCTCGGAAAGATCCATGGCAAGGGTCTCCATACACAAGAAAGATGCTCCGCAACCATGTCCGTTCGTTCGACGTTGAGAAAGGTGTTGATGAAGTCCTGCAGGACACAGGATTTGACTTGACCGAATTAGGTATGTGCTAGCCACAGTGACCAGAATTTAAAAGTCATTCTCCATAAGCTGACAACGACACAGACGCTATAATATGGAGCCACTGGCATTGGGATCATATCGGTGACAGCACAAGGTTTCCTAAGTCGACGAAATTAGTCGTTGGCCCTGGGTTCATAGATCATTTTACTCCGCGATGGCCTAGGAATCCTGAGGGTGTCTTGCTCGATTCTGACATTGAGTATGTCCTCCACAACATCTACCCCCGTTGAAGCTGTTTACTGAGATGTACTTGACGTATCAGAGATCGAGACCTGGTTGATCCAACCTATCCCCTTGAGATTGGTGGTTTTAAGGCACATGACTACTTCGGCGACCGCTCATTTTACCTTCTTGATGTTCCGGGGGTACGTAAATTCATCAGCGAACATGCGGACTATTTGAATACCATAGTTAATGGACCAAAATAGCACGCAGTCGGACATATCTGCGGTCTGGCGAGAACAACACCCACCACATTTGTATTCTTGGGGGGCGATTGCTGCCATTTTGCTGGCACGTTGCGGCCGGCAGTGGGGTATCCGGTACCCTGTTGTCCTGATTCTGCGAGCAAAATGCGCCCCCAAGGGATGGAAAGCCCGCGATATTGCATCTCTACGAGCTCTAGGTCGGCCTACTGCGATCCAGACACTGCCCAGAAAAGTATCGAGAATTTGATGGCGTTCGACACAAATCCCAACATTTTTACCTGTTTAGCTCATGACAACATACTGCTCGACATTTTACCGCTCTTCAACACGGCCCCCGAGAGAAACATTGAACGATTGGAAAGAACAAGAATACAAAAAGCGGGCGTATTGGGGGTTCTTGCGGGAAATCCCGGAGTTCACCCCGGCAGACATTCCAGTCAGTAGTAGATAGCAAATCCAATCCTAAGTGCGGAACTCATACGCTATCAACCTAAGATCTAGGTTTACACAACGTTAAATTAGCTCATACCTCGTCTAGGATAAGTGTTAATTAACGTATTCGGTAAGCGAGCGGTCCATGTAAGCTAGTGGTCCACCCCAACCAAAACGCGTCCATCAATTAGCACTTAGTTAAATCAACCCCCCACTATGCCACCAATTCGCTCTCAA
>JAHAQQ010000118.1:0-58206 GCA_019190355.1 Penicillium palitans
ATTATGCAATTCATATAATTCATATTCGCAATTATTCATGAATATTCATGAATAATCTTATTCCTTTCGGAGCCCTATTCACGGGTAATACTAGGGTTGTTCTGGATTGCATCGTACACACGGTCTCGGTCTTCCTCCGTCAGCTTGCGAGGTGCCCCAGAGCGAGCAATAGATACACCGTGACAGCGTTTCGCGTCCTGCCGTAAGGTATAGTGGATAGTCGAGAGAGGAATGTTAGGAAAAGCGTATTTTTGGATACGTTTAGCACCCCATTTTGCTGATCGTTTTAGCTCACATATCCGCTCGCGGATATAGGGAGCGAGCTCAGGACCGCGTGGCATACTAGCAAGTAGTAATACTAGCAAGTAGTAAAGGATTAAACAACATAGAGAATAGGGGTAATAATCTGTATAGTTAACTAGTCTGTGGGGTCGAAATAGGAAGGCGGTATACAAAGAGCGGTCAGGAGCGGAAGTACTGGGGTGCAAATACTAATGATACGCCACTGTATATCTTTCTGTTCAAGTATGACACTTTCATCGGTGGAACTCCTCACTGGTAGGCTTATAGGATTCAATTTCATGCCGAAAGCTAGTTAATTTCTCACAATGAGTGTCCGTTTCCACCGATAATTGATACTGGGAAAATCTGCATTTTTATGCAAATGCCAAAAATTGGCATGTCTGTATTGTTTTCGGCCCATAGCCCATCTGCGGGTTGGGGTCGGGTTGGGCCTCGGGCTTTAGGCCGGTCCGCAAGTCTACATATGACAGAGATTACAGTTTCATTGTTTCATTCTGCACCATTTGGCATCACTTGCTACGACGGTCCCCTGGTGTTTACTCAGTAAAATTCGCACACAGCCTCCAATTCGATTGAGCTGGTCCAATGCAAACACCAATATCCCTCGGTGAAGCTATAATTAAAACACCCACGATCAGACCTACCAGGTGAAGATGAAGCATTGAATGAGGAGCGCTCGAAATACATTTTGTTGCTCAGATAATTATGGTGATGCGATAGACTGTTCCTCGCGTAGTCAAATTTGCCGCTTCAGGCAGCTTGCAAGTCACTCACTCCTACTCTGCTGTAGAATGCCTACATCCACAACGGTCGCGAGCCAAAGTGGATTCCCAATAAAGACAACGAAGAAATTGAGGGGCTTGGCTCGAAAATTTCCGATTGGCTGCTTCTACATGGGAGCCGTCGCAACCCCGTGAATAATCCCGTAAGCAACTACGATTTATATCGCCTGTCCTCTCCCATTATCAACATCCACTACTGCACCCAAAGCGATCGGCATTACTTTTTGGGCATAGTACCCGAGTTCACGCGATCGAGCATACTCTACTGTGTAGAGAACATGATTGCAGCTCGACCGGGTCTAGCAAACGCCATCTTGACCAGATCTGGTAAAGGCGATTCCGCCAGGATTTACGACGGACTTTGGTGATGCGATCTACTTGGATTGGAGCCGCAGCAGACATGCGCGTAACCAATCCCGCCGAAAGCAATCATATGAATGCTGATTAGGGGTAGAAATTTTAGCATAGGCTGTCATAGATAGTCAGAGAGGTCGCACAGAGGATGGCTCCGAGTAAAGTTGTGCAGACATCCAACTCACCTTTACAAAGGATCTGCTTGAACAGTGATATGCCAAATGTCGTCCAGGGCACGGTGTGGTTTGACAAAATATATTTGATGCCCAAGGACAGGGGACGTAGGGGACGTAGAGAGCTCGGCCATTCTCTGAGAAAACCGCTTGCACGCGATATGTCAGAAGACGATTTCGGTGATAGATACACGCGCTCGGGTTGACTAACCTGCAGATGCAGTGACATCCAGGGTAAATGGTCTTTGCACACGTTGCTCTGGCTTGGATAGAATATGCTTAGGCATCAGATCCACCCAGCGTATATCCAAAGACACCACAACAGTTCTGACGGTGCTCTTGATGCAGCGTCGTGCATGTCTGGTTGATTTATTTTCACTTGTTCATTTCCGCCTGTTAGCTCCACCCGCTGGAATACATCGACCGGCTCAGCAACGCGGAGGATCAGGTGAAACTATCGGCCGAATTTTTTCTTGCTCGTGCTCTCTGCTCGACTCGGCTATAACTCGACACCCTACCGTCTCCTTTTATCGGTTCGTACCTGATATGGCCAATGTTCATCTGTAGGCTCGAAATAATGGGCTCCCGCCTCACCTTCTCCTTGCACGCATACTTAGACCCACAGCCTGCTCGTCGGCGAAAGTTGGACTCGCCCGCCATGAGCCAGACTGAAACATGAGCTCATCCCGGTGCCTGTCGAGCTGCCAGGCATCAAAAGACGTGAGATGCGAATCGAGGATACTGAGGATCACCCATTGGACGTTAGGAATTTGATCTACAAGGAGGCTATTCTTTCGTGGTGTTCGAATGCCGAGACACGGTGGTATAAGCCCATTGTGGCTTGAGCTTTGTATCGGGTAGACACATCAGCACATGACTGATGCACAGAGTCGACTGAGAGAAGGGCCGAGACGATCCGAACCTTACATTGACTCATCATCGATGACACCAGCAATCAAATGGGACGGATAGACAGCATGCAATCGCATCGGTATAGGGAAGCTCGAGCAGACATGGCTTTTGCTCGCTTCGCATTCGACTCGAATGACGGAAATATGAGGGGACCTTCTGTTGTATGATCCGAGTCAGCAAGGCTTGAACCAGTTGGAGGAGGTGTTATAGCTTACTCGTTCATAGAGTTTGCAGAGGGCACGCTGCGCACGCTTGAGACGAGACGATCTGTGAACTTTGTGGTCATATGAACTTGCCAAATAGATCACTTACTATCCTCTTCGGCAAGGCAATGCAGCACCATTCATGCCATGTTGTATATTGGTTCGTCACACTCTCCGGCTGTTGTTCCAAAAAGGCCGGGCTGTGGCGCAACGCGCATTCTCTCGGGCGGCATAGGCCGTGACAACCTCACCAGGCACAAGCAATCATATAGTCGTAATGGATGAATGTTTCGCAATGCGGACGGCCAGAGACTCCGCCATTCATGGAGTGAAGGCGGTGAGGGCGAAGACGCGATGGAGCACGCGTCGTACTGCGGCCCCCTAGTCTTATCTCCGATCCGGCGATAGAACTCCCAACAGGTATGTTTCACAGTGGCGATGGCTGCTCCTATGTACAGTGGCATAAAAATCAGTAATGGTGTTCGTGATTTGGAGCACAAAAATCCGCAACAACTGATATAGCGCAGCGGAAGGCGCGATAAATCACTCACATTATCAGGAAGAATAGACGTCTCAAGCTTCCATGCAGCGAAGCTCGCAATCGGATGTCCGCACCTGTTATGAGCCCGTTCCTTCTTCACCTAGGGTTTGTTGCGTGGTTGAAGCGGCGGGGACAAGAGTAATGTGTAGGCCATGGCTTTGTATTGGGCACTAATGGGATGCTGTATCCTCGGGACCTCTGGTGCGATGTCAATGCTCACTGTCGTTCATTAGCTTATAGATCGACGAGCTAATCCTTGATTCACATGTTCTGGTGGCCAAGCCTAGGGATGAAGAACGGCAAAGAGTTGCGGTCCTTGCGCTCGTGCCTTGTGGTCGAATGTCAGTTCTATTGGAATCGTATCGTCTTCAGGATCAGTAGAATTCAAACAAGTCAGGCTAAGATTCCCATACCTGCGACGCGGATATTCGCGCTTTCTCTTGGGAATACACACAGAGGTTGTACAGTAGATCAGCTCAGTCGACTGCTGTGCCGGAGGCATCTTCGCATAGACATTTTAATCGGCTGGTGTGAATGGCATTGCATCTGGTGGGAATCATACCTGTTCCTCTCCCAGGCACTGTCTGACTTGCTAATCTACGATGTGTTCTATAAATGTCAGTACAGTGGGAATTTCAGTACTGGATCAATGGGGAAGAACTTATCGAGTGGCTCAGACACAAGCCTGCTCGATTTTGCAGAGCCAAGTGAATAAAATGTAGAGCAAATTGCCCGGGGTAGAGGACGTATTTATAGGCTTCTCGGCTTCTGTCAGTTACAAGCTGGGCAAGGCAGTATTGAAGGACACCTGTCCTAATTGAGGCCTGTTGAAACGCACGTCTTCTTTTTACCGCAACTATTTGCAGCGACATTTTTAATGCTTTAGATGCTCAGCGAGAGAGACAAGTAAAAGTGGTGTTGAGAAAAGGATGCTGGATCGGTCAAGAAACGTTGACTGTCTGTTGAATCCTTCACGGCCCTCTTAAATTCAGGTTTAGTGGTTCACCCGCAATGACAGGCTCATATTTCTTGTTCCGATACCTCATCTGTGAGCGACTCAACGTTGATTCACCGAAAAGCGCCTTCAATTTTATCCCTAGGAATCATGGAATTTTTTTCCTAGCCTCGCTTTAGTGTTGTGTTGGTTGTGTTGAGCTGTGGATCTGTCCGTCTAGACTGCGGAAGGTCACGGTAGGATGTGCGGGTGATCGACCCGTCAACCCGTTGAAGCTTGGCCCAACGTTGTCAACACTCAATTTTCGAACTTGTGACCACGAAGATACATTAAGTTTTTTTCGCTTTCTTTTTTGACCTTCTTTTTTAGGCTACTGTAAGTTCTACAATGTTCCGTTTGTCGACTTCCTGAGACTTTCGACGGAAGTGGAAAAGGTCTCTGGTTGAAATATACATCTCCTCAATAAGCGTTCATATCTGACCCTCAATATCGTGAGGCGATTTAATTTCCCTGACCGACGCGTTGATCACTATCCTATGATTAAGTTGACTGCCAACACCCCGCTGAAAAGTAACCGGTTTCTAGTTAAAACCTGACTTCGTTGATTGACTACTGTGGTGATCGTAAAGGTCAGCACTTAGCCACCTGCGTCTGCATAGTCTATAAGAGACACCAAAGATTGATGGAGGTGGTATTTCCCAGACCCTTGACGTTCTCCTGCAGACAAAATGGATGCTCTCAATACCTCGCCAGACCAGGAAAATGAAACAGAACAGCAGCCCAGTGAATTGCCAATCCTTAGCGAGAAAGACAAATCACAGGAAAATTCTCATCATGTCCCCCCATTGGTAAGTGAAACGATTCGGCTTCAAATGCTTTTACTGACTATCGCAGCTTTCCCCTCCGGAACAGGAAGCAGAAGGAAAACATAATTTGGCAACTGTGCCCTTTCAACCCATCTTGAAGGTGCTAGCCGACCTCGAACGCGACGATCCCAAGTTCGCCTTTCCAGCGGCTCGACTTGTCGGACTCTATTGACGCCTATGGGAGTCGTGTGTGTCCAAGCACATTGATGGCGAGAAGCTGGAGCAGGACAACCTTGTTTTGAAGGAGGCTGGTACGACCTGAGAAAAGAGAGAGATGTTCTTCAGGTTCGCCATGAGAAGCAGCTATTCCGGCAGCGCTTTTTTGAGCAGGCATTGGAATTATCCCGGGAGAGGCTAGTTAGCGTACTTGATGACTGGAATCACCCTTCCAGACTCAATCTGGTAGGGTTGCCGGACTATGCAAATGAAAAGTGAGGGATCGGCTGTTCGGAATTATCCTTCTTGTTGTTTAGAAGCAAAAATACAACAATGACGTTGTAATTGAAGGAGAACTACAACATGAACAGCAGCTTATATTGCTTGTGTCTGTGAGCAGTTCCCTGTCCTGGACCGGTTTCAATTGTAACCACCCAATATGTTATGCACAAAAGACTCCGGATTCAGGGATAGTGTCATCGGTAGCGTACCTAGCGGAGAGAGTGCGGATTGACTTGAGTATTGTAGAGGCTTCATACGAGGCCAAAGGGACAGTCGGAAGTTAGTGCCTGTTGCGCCAAATCCATGCCAGGACATCGCATCTAGCAACTGTCCACGTACCCGACGAATATTCCATGTGGCCGTCTCAACTCGGGGCAGGAAGAACAGATGCTCTTCTGTAGTCGCGCCAGATTTCCAGTCAAATCGGACTAGTCGAAAATCTATCCAGAACACTTCTTTAGGGAAAGTGAGCGCTGACATGTGGAGGAACAAGTCGCTAGCCTAAGTAGACATAAACAGAGGGTCTGGACCAGTCCACTTGAAGGCTGACAGCTTGTCTTGAGTGGGGTGCAAAAAGCATTCGATCACAGAAGAACCTTGAGTCTCATATCCTGCAGGCTCACTTTCATCCGAGGAAATCTGTCGAGCCTTACCGGGGTCGGTGGCGAGACAGGGGGGCGGCATCGGTATGCCAGAGGAGGCTTGCCAGATGGCGTGATGGTCGAAATCCAAATCACAGTCTACCAATTTTAGCACAAGGCAACCACTGAAACAACGGGGACCATTCTTCTTCGATTCGTGCATTCTTGTTCAAGACTCGCCGTCGAAGGCTGGTGGAAAATTAGAGAAGTGTAGAAAGTATAATTTGACGAGGGTTGGGAGGAACAGAGTGCCGCAGGCTGAGCAGGAATTTTATTTATCTTCTAACGCTAGTTCATGGCAGATTAGGAGAACTTGATGGCCAGATGCTAACTTGTTGAAAACCAAACGCTTGGTGTATCAACAGCCGTGAAACGTTGACACCCCATCAACAAATCCAACAGAAATTCACCAGCGGTTATATGGGCCTATAAAAGAGGGATAGTACTTAGGAAAGAACGAAATAGATAGCAGAACAATTCAGGAGTCATTGTCCTCACGAGCGCTCGACAACGCTAACACTTCATCAAGGCTTATCAATATGATAGGCTTGAGGATCGCTTGCTTGCAAGGCTGAAATGACGCCATTGCAAAGTGCTCGAACTGCTCGCTTTCGATCCCACAGTATCAATGCTTGCTCATTGCAGAGCTGTAGAAGGATGTCGCTGTCGCTTGCTAGCCACTCATTTGACTCTTGAAGCTGTCGCTGCTCTTCCTCGAGTCGTATCTTCTCGGCAGATTTGACAATATAACATTCTCACAGGCAGAAGTAGAGGTCGAGCAGTTTGAGGGCTGGTGTAGCCAGGGCGTCGTTGTAGTGTAGAAGCTTCATGAACTCCGCCGCAAGGGAACCGGGTGTGCGCACTGGAACCTGTGCAGTATCAGTGATCTCGTTTGCAATCGAAGAGGGCCTGAATAACCTCAGCTTCGATGGTTGCACCATCTGAAGATTGCTGTTGGTGGCTTTGCACCTTGTTCTCATCTTCCGCGTCGTGGGAAATCCGACGCTGTCTCTTGGCCGGTCGGTGACACGGGGAAGGTGAAGTCGGATGGTCCATCGTGGCCTTTGGAATGAAATGCAAGAGACATTGTACTCGAGGGTCTTTTATAGCCGGCAATCACTGAGGCTGCTGTCATTGCCAGCCCTGAGTTCGACCGCCTTCAAAAGAGTCAGTGAACGGTTACCTCAACGGTTACCCCAACTGTTGACGCTCGATCTCACCTGCTGTTCACCACTAGTTACTCAATTTAATGTGGAAATGGGCAACAGACGAAGCCTTGAGACAAAAACTTGTAGAAAATACCTCCTCATGATAATTTGCAAGTGCAACTTGATGGATTGGATGGTACAAAACAGCTAGACTTCGTTGAAGCTGAACGTGGCATTACTGTCAATAAACCTGTTTAACGGGGAGATACAGATAACTAATTCCGAGAGTTCATGGCAAGTGATGCTGAGAACAGCCTTCTGGTATTGTATCACGACAGGCGTAGATGTCGCTAACTGTACAGACAACCAAACTTCATCCTCGGAGACCGCCTCAACAATGTTTGACGAGAGTTGTCGGCTTCCATTCTGTTCTGAATAGCCCTCTGGATGCAGTCGTCTCTTGCTAGATCAAGCGATCTCTTCAAACTGAAGCGTTTGAGTCTGGTGTTTGCCAAAAGAGCATTAACTATTGAGAAATGACCATCCTTGACTGCCAACATCAATGGATCCTCAAAATATTCATTCCGAAGGTTGACATCAATTTGATTATGAAGCAATAGTGCCTGGACCATCTCCAAGTCACCACCACGGGCAGCAATGCAGAGTGCAGTGTCGTGAGATACGATCGTGCTTTCATTGATGTTCAGACGTGTGCCTTGCTGCACTAAAAGTCTTACCACATCGAGATGGCCATGTGCAACCGCTCGACAAATTGGCGGATCTATTAAATCCCTTCCATTGATCTCCACGGCCTCCATACCCAACAGACAAGCAACCGTGTTCATGCGTCCGTGATATGCGGCAACGGAAATTGGAGAGTGGCCTGCAACGCAGAGATTTGGGTCGATCCCTGGCACTGCAAGCAGCTGTCGTAGTATCACGGTATCCAGCCTGGTCGCGGCGTGGTGTAGAGATGTGGACGGCGTCTCGAATCTCCCACGGCCTCCAACAAAATTAACGTTAATGTCTTTCTCGGCCAACAGCCTTTCGGTTATCTCGTCGCATGACGAGTAAGTAGACATCCAAAGTGGCGTATTTCCATCTTTGTCTGTGCAGTTCACGTTGACACGGGGGTGACTTAGGAGCAAATTGACCATTTCCAGGCGTTTGCTTTGAATGGCGAGATGGAGCGGCGTATAGCCTTTCCGGTTCTGAATGTCTAAATCCAGACCCTTTTGTCCGAGAAGCCGTTTGACAGCATCTACCGACCCATAGGATACTGCTTGATGAAGAGGTAGCTCAGTATCCTGTGATGATTGAGTACCAAGAAATACCTCGGACTTCGGATCGTTTGAAAAAACAATTTCCATCACGGGCCTGTTGAAGCGACGTGCCCAGTCCCATGGCGAGTGGCCTAAATCATCCTGTAGATCAGGGTCGCTGCCACTAGAAAGTAGCAGATGCACGAACCCTATTCTGCCTGCGAATACTGCTAGGTGGAGTGCCGTTCGGCCGTGTTTGTGCTTGACGTCCACTCTGACGTTGGGTTGTTCTAGGATGCTCTTGACGGTGGAGAAATTTCCATAGTGGATGGCATAGGATAGGGCGCTGTCGCGCGCTTGATTTTGGATGTTGATGTCTAGGTCTCGACGATTGAGCAAGAGTTCACGCACAGCAGCGGAAGAGTATTTTAGCGCCCTCATTAAAGGAGTTTTGCCTCGGTAAAATGCATTGATGTTGGCATTGTGCTGGAGCAAAACCTCCGCAAGACCAACGTTGTCATATTTGACGGCCAGGTGCAACAGATTGCTGTTCTGAAATTTGATGTTGTATTTCCAGATGCTGGGTTGCAGTCTAAAATGAAGGCTTTTGCATGATTTTGCGAGGGCAAATAATGCACTGCCGTCCAAACGCGACACAATCCACAGCAAAAGCTCGTTGGGCAGGTATATGAGGTTTGGCTGTGATTTGTTAGCTCGTCGGTATATTCAGTAAGAACGTATTGAAACAGACCATGATTGGACAGCAGGTTGGAGCTAGGAAGCAAACGAAATGTAGATGACGGTGAGGTGAGATGTGTGAAAGTTGGATATGGGAGGCCTTTATATACTCGCCTTGGCTAAACCCCGTGGTCAGCTAGGAGTGTAGCCTGTCACTCTGCTGAGATGCGTAGCAATCACACGGCAGCATCAGAGCCCTGATAACAATGTTTTGGCGGCGTTGGAGAATCTCTGGAGTCAGCTCCTGGGAACGCCAAAGTTGTTCCTGGTAGTGTGTCAAGGGCCCCGGGGGACCGAATTTATCTTAGTACCCACTAATCTAGCGGCAAGGCAAGGAATGAAGCTCTGCCGTCCACGAAACCGCATAAGAGGTCTGATGCGAAATTGGTCGTCTTTATCATCATAATTCTTGAGAAGCTCGGCATGAAGACTGTCGCAGAGAGTTCCATTGTTGGCAGCATTATCCCCCGTAATTGTGAGGAGCTTTGGCGCGACGTCTAGTTCCTCGAGCATTTTCATCACAATTTCCGCAAGATTCTCCCCAGAGTGCGGTCCACATATGTCAGTGAACTCCAGAAGCTCTTCTCGCTTCTCAAACTCGGGTGAGATCCAATGACCAATGATGCCCATGATCGCTATCTGATTCTCTGATGTCCAAACATCAAGAGACAGCGCAAGCGTGCGACTATTAGTGGCTAATTCTTCTTTGACGCAAGTCCGGTTCTTGCAAAATTCCTCCCTGATCCTGTTGAAGAGAGTGTCGGCCGTCTTGATGCGTAATATAGCCCCAGTCGCTTCAAAAAGCGCCCTAAATGCCGGATTCTAAGGCCCGCCCTTTCTTTTGCAGGTGTCAGTTATGAGGGTTACCCGCGGGTTGACGGGCCGAGCACGACCTCGCTTTCTGCTGTTTAGACGGACAGACCCACAGCTCAATACAACCAACACCACACTAAAGCGAGGCTAGGAAAAAAAGTCCATGATTACTAGGGATGAAATCTTACGCTTTTTTCGGTGATTCAACGTTGAAACGCTCACAGATGAGGTATCAGAACAAGAAATATGAGCTTTTCATTGCGGATCGAATAGTACTCAGTGCCTCAATTTTAGAGAGCCGTGAAGGATTCAACAGTCAGCCAACGTTTCTTGACCGACTCAGCATCCTGTTCCTCAACACGACTCTTGCTCGTCTCTCTCGCTGAGCATCGAAAGGCAAAAGATGTCGCTGCAAATAGTTGCGGTAAAAAGAAGAAATGTACTTCAACAGACCTCAATTAAGAGAGCCGTCCCTCAACGCGTTTTACCAAACAGCCCACTTTCGCGACAGTATGAGCCGAGAAGCCTATAAATACGTACCCTACCCCCGGCGATTCGCTCTACAATTCATTCACCTAGCTCTGCAAAGTCAAACTGGCGTGTGTCTGAGTCACCTGATAAGTTCTCCCCTTTGACCCAGAATCGAATTTCCACTGTACTGACATTTATAGAATACATCGAGAATTTGCAAGCCAGACAGTGTCTGTGAGAGATACAGGTATGATTCCCACCGGATACATTGCCATTCACATCAGCGATTCAAAGGACGAGCTTTGGATTAGCTGGTCAAGGCTCCTATGCGAAGATGGCTTCCGCCACAGTAGCCGTTTGGGCTGTGCTACTGTTCGGCCCCTGTGCGTCTTCCCAAGAGACAGCGCGAACATCCATCCGTGTAGCAGGTATGTAAACTTAGCCTGACCTGTCTGGAAATTTACTGATCCTGAGGACGATGAGGTTTCAATAGAACCGACGTTCGACCACAATGCACGAACGCAAAGACCGCAGCTCTTTGCCGTTCTTCGTCCCTAGGCTTGGCCACCAGAACATATGGGTCATGGATTATGTCGCCGATCTATAAGCTAATGAACGATAGTGAACGTTGACATCGCACCAGAAGTCCCCGAGGATATAGCACCCCCGTTGGTGCTCTGCACAAAGCCACTGCCTACACACTATTCATGGCCCCGTCACTTCAGGCCACACATCATACCCTAGCTGGAGTGAATGAAAGCAGCAACCAAGTAAAGGTGCGAATATCCGATTGCGAGCTTGAGATGTTCATTCTTCCTGGCAATGTGAGTGATTTATCGCACCCTCTGCTGCGCTATATTAAATATTTGTGCAATTCTTGCGCTCCAAAACACGAGCACCATTGCTGATTTTATGCCATCGTACATAGGAGCAGCCATCGTCACTGTGAAACATACCTGTTGGGAGTTCTATCGCCGTATCAGAGATAAGACCAAGGCGTCACTACGACGCGTGATCCATCGCGTCTTCCGCCTCAAACCTCACCGCCCTCACACGTGAACGGCAGAGTGTATGAACCTCTCGCCGTCCCCCACGCGAGGTATTATCCCATTACGACTGTACATTTTCCTGTCATAAACGCGCCTTTGGCTCTCAGAAGTTGCCGGTGCACTCAGCGCGGCTTATTCGAAGTGACCGCCGGAGAGAGAGAGAGCGAGCGACGAACCTGCAAACAACATGGCATGAATGGCGATTGTATTGCTGAAGACAATTGTAAGTGATCTCGTCGGTAGGAAATGACCACGAAGCTAATTAATCGTTTCGTCTCAAGCGAACATGCTGCGCACTCTATGAACAAGTAGGTCATAACAACTCGTCCAAGTAGTTTAAGCCTTGCTGACTTGGATCGTACAACAGAACACCCCTCATATTGCCGTCACTCGGTTGCGAAGGGAGCAAATGCCCTGCCTCCCTCGAGCTCCTCTATACCGATGCGATCGCATGCTGTCTTTCACTTGCACATGACTGCCGGTGGCATCGACGATGAGTCACTGAAAAGTTCACATCGTCTACCTTGACCCTTCTCTCTGTCTACTTTGTGCAGCAGGTCATGTACTGATGTGCGTCGGCATTTGAACAACATGAAAGAACAGCCTCCTTGCGTATCGAATTCCTGGCGTCCAATGGGTGATCCTCATTGTCCTCGGTTGGCATCTCGCGTCTTTTCAGTCCTGGAACTCCAAAGGACCGAGGAATGCTGGTGGTTTTGTTCCAAAGCCCGGCCTTTTGGAAGCAACGGCTGGAGAGTGCGGTGAACCAGAATACAACATGGCATGAATGGTGCTGCATTGCCTTGCCGAAGAGGATTGTAAATGATCTGTTTGGCAAGTTCATATGGCCACGAAGATCACTGATTGTCTCGTCTCAAGCGTACACAGCGTGCCCTCTGCAAACTCTGTGAACAGGTAAGTCATAACAACTCGCCCAAGTGATAAGCCTTGCTGGCTCGTATCGTACAACAGGACGGACCCCTTCAATTTCTCTGCTCGAGCTCCCCCGTACCGATGCGATCGCATGCTGTCTATCATTTCCACATAACTACTGGTGGCATCGATGATGAGCCAATGTAAGGTCCAGATCGTCTCGGCCCTTCTCTCAGTCGACTATGTGCATCAGTACGTGCTGATGTGTTCACCCGATACAAAGCTCAAGCCACAATGGGCCTATACTACCTTGTCTCGGCATTCGAATACCGCAAAAGAACAGCCTTTTTGTGGATCAAATTTCTGACGTCCAATGGGTGATCCTCATTATCCTCGGTTCGCATCTCACGTCTTTTGATGCCTGGCAGCTCGACAGACACCGGGATGAGCTCATGTTTCAGTCTGGCTCATGGCGGACGAGTCCTACTTTCGCAGACGAGCAGGCTGTGAGTCTAAGTATGCGTGCAAGGAGAAGGTGAGGCAAGGACCCCATTTGTTCGAGCCTACAAATTAATATTGGCCATATCAGGTTGACTTACAAGCCGCCTGACGCGATAAATTAGACTACGCGAGGGACAGTCTATCGCATCACCATAATTATCTGAGCAACAAAATGGACTCCGAGCGCTCCTCGTTCAATGCTACTTCTATACCTGGTAGGTCTGATCGTGGGTGGTTTGTCTAATTATAGCTTCACCGAGGGATATTGGTGTTTGCATTGGACCGGCCAATCAAACTGGAGGCTGTGTGCGAACTTTACTGAGTAAACACCAGGGGGCCGTCGTAGCAAGTGATGCCAAATGGTGCAGACTGAAACAATGAAAATGTTATCTCTGTCATATGTATACTTCCGGACCGGCCCAAAGCGCAAGACCCAACCCGCAGGTGGGCTATGGGCCTAAGGTAGAAGCCCCCGGGGCTTTCTTGGGGCCCAATGGGCCGAAAACAATACAGGCATGCCACTTCTTGGAATTTGCATAAAAAATGCAGATTTTCTCGTTATCAGTTAACCGTGGAAACGGACACTCATTGTGAGAATTGGACTAGCTTTCGGTATGAAATTGAATCCTATAAGCCTACAGATGAGATGTTCTACTGATGAAAGTGTCATACTTGAACAGGAAGATACACCTACTTCTGTCTATGAAATATATATATCTGTGCTGACGCTCACTAATCCTCTAAGTACCAGAATAGTACAGAATCCTGGTCAAACTCGACTTTTTTTTTCGGATTCCTATGCAATCGGGTCTATAGTGCCGCCATTGTTTTCCATGACTTTTATTACCAGGTCGTTGCCGTTGAATCTTGATATCTTGCTTCTTGGAGTAGTTGAACCCCGGATTGGGAGTTGAACACCCGGATTGGGCCGGGGAAAACGTCGGGCCGAGATCTGGGCTTACAGACTAGAACATGCATAAAAATCAGACATTAATCAGCAGGGTTATGAATGCCAATACCGTAGTTGTGTGCATAGAACTGGGCTTGGTTGGGCTTTGCTGAAGTCTAGTGACCATCACTCAACTTCACCGCCTGGCCATATACCACAATACACACATCAGCACCCTCGTCCATACTATCGTCAACGCTCATCAACGACCATCAACGCCCATTAACGCCCGGTCAACACATCCACGACGCACCAAAATACTCACCATTTCGTTCGCTCTACGCCCTGATCGCAGGTGCATCCTATTGCGGCGGGAAGACTAGCCGGCCGCAAACCATGAAGACAGGAGGGTTGGGAACACGGCGAGCGATAACAAAGGTTGAATCTTGAAGTTACGATTCTGATATTGGCTTGCTTCTATCTAGGGCTCATTTTATTATTCCAATGATGATCCTTTTAAATACAAAATACATCATCAAGATGTTGCGCAGATCATCGCTTCTTCGGGTACTCTTGAATACTCAAATACCGGTCCCTAGCACCGCGAAGAGGTGCCTGCACATCGCTAGAGGCCTTGTTAAAGCAGCAATTCCCTACGAAGCACATTTGTTGACGCAGAGCTCGTCCTGCGAAGCACTTTTTTACGCTCGCTGGGCTCATGGCAGCGACAGCCGTGGCCACGGAGACACTCAAGCCCGCAGGCAAGAGAGGGACACCATGACACATCGGAGTGTGAGGAACAAATTCTTGAATTCTTTTGGGCTGGGAATCCGGCTCATTTCATATTTTTTCGGCTACATCTTGACCAAGGAACCAGTTGCGCAGATGGTAGCGAGAATCACTGTCTCGTTATTGGCGTTGAAGACATTTGAACAACGTTGAAATGGTGTTTGGAGACTTTGTGGCCTACAGAGTCAAGTCTCGACCTGGATTTATTCCTCTAAAAAACCTGCGTTGAGTATGGTCAACCACTTCATCAACTGTTGAAAAGACAGCGATACCGCAAGAATATGATTCTCACATATCATTGAATTTGCAATTAAATCGCTCAACGCGGTGGCAGACTACTCTGCCCGTTTTGACCATGGTCACTAGCCACGGTCACCGTCTCTTTCATGAGGGTTGAAGTGCTTCAACAGATACCGCAATAATGGGTTGGAGACTTTGTGGCAGACAGTCACATTCGATTGTACTTGTGGTTGGCCTCAAGCAGTGCCTCTTATTGATTCCACCAGAATTTTGTCTATCTCCTAGCCCCGCACTGCTCGAATAATCCTTATTTTCTGTTGCTCGCGGCCAACTAATGTTGTCTTCACTGGAATTTCTGCTACCTGGCGCCGCAGACACTGCGAACCTACCCCCAAATCCAGGATGTTGGCTGTATTCTTTTAGGGAGAATCAAAAAGTCATAGGCCTTGTTGGAAAGCCCAGAACAGGAACCTGAGCCCAGTTTCCAGGACAACGAAGTGAGTCATTTCAGCTACCATAACTCATGAGATGGTTTCTCGTCGATCGTCGCCCACCTCGCGATATGCAACGCTACTTTCACACTCTGATGAGAATCTGGACACAAGGAACACCAGTAGCACCAATCAAACGCCGCCTATGAATGTGGACGGATGTGGTACGGCCCTGTGATGAAATTTCAGCGATGACCCACGGGACAGTAGATCATGGAGGTTCTAACTGTGGCCCGGAGAAATTCGAAGGATTTGCAAGGGTCCAGACACGATCCACAATCCTAGTCTTGACGGGCCGTCACAGTACGGATGGAACAGGTCTTTGTTGCTTGGGAGTCTGGTTGGGGCAGATGAGGTATTTGGAATATCACATAGACTTTTGGCAACGGAGGTCCGATCCGTTTAGTTGCCCTCGCAAGAGAGTGATTGGTCCTCCTTTGAGCGGGAAGCTGCTGCTATCTCTATCTGGTCTATAAAACGTTCTAGAATCTATGTCTTCTGTCTTGCATAAACCTACCTCGTACAAAGCTGAACTGCTTCAGTGAGGTGCTTCCAGACTCAGCCTGTAGTTGGATCTCCTAGGCTTTATAGCTTTCTTCCGGATAAAAGTGGTTGTTTTGAGCGGACGCAAGATATAGATACTGGGCACTAGCCTACCCTTCGCTACGGAGAAAAATCAAACGCATGCAATGAGCAAGAAGAAAGTTACTGGGATTGGGCTTTGGAGACGTAGTACCTAAAGCCTATCGATTGAGATACTTAGTATCTCCAGTGTATGGCGACGCACACGTACTCGCGATTGATGCGCTTCTGGTGGACAAGAGATTATCGCAGAAGTCTGGACCACAGTGCTCACAACCCGGTGCGAATATGGATCCACATCCCGAGGTAATTTCGACAAATATAACCGAAAGTGACTTAGGCTAACTAGTGGTATGAGGAAAAGGATGGTTGAGAGGAGATCCATGATAGTAGTAATATGAGGCAGTACCTAGATTATTCATATAGCCAGTACCCAGACGATTCAGGCAACGGAAGAGCTTTGCTGTAATCATATCCTTCGAATCTTCTCGTACTCGGGCAGAGCCCAATTGACCATCCATTCACATTCGAGGATCTGCTTCGCAGAAGAGCGATTCTCACACCTGAATTTAAGCATTGACTTCAGCATCTTAAAAATAGCATCCCTCTCGGCCGGTTCAATGCGCGGCATCCCTTTCCTCTGTCGAGGCTCCTGCATATCTTGTTCAAATCTGTCCTCCCACGACCGGTAAGGGACCCGGTTGATTGGCTTCCCATCTTCCGTGAATCTACTATGTCGCCCCTCCCATTTGTGCCACCATTCCGGGGGCAGCATACCAAGTGCATCGACTTGCTCGCAAGTAATCCTATCTTCGGTCGCAAACATGCCGTCAAAAAGTGAGTTCTGACCTATGATGTTCCATAAAGAGCATCCGAGGGACCAGATGTCTGATGGGAATGACATAGGCTTATGTGGCTCGAACCGAACCTCTGGTGGTCGGGAAACAAGCGGAGTGTGGGACTCAAACCTCTGTTGCTTGGTAGGGGAGAAGGCCTCACCGAAATCGCTGAGTAGGATTTTGGCTTCTGGGGGTTTGAGTTTGTCACTTGCCTCACCAAGCCAGGTTGGTAAAACAGCCCGTGATGGGATATTCGGTGGGAGTGGTTGCCCATCAAAACGTCTTATTGCTTCAAATTCCGGTTCTCCGTACTTTTTGTACAATCCCTCCACAGAAAGTTGGCTTAGGTCAAATGGCAACTGGAGGAGAACATTTCCAGCATGAAGATCTCCGTGAACGAATCCCTGGGAGTGAACGTACTCAACTGCAAGGACTAGCTGTGCCGCCAAGGCCCGAGCAACCTCCAATTGGAAAAGGCGGTTATATGAGGCATCTTTTGCCTCGGAGAGACTCATCCTTGCCGGGATTGTCACGTAACAAGGGTGCGTACCATTCGATCCTTGAATCTCGAATCTGTCTAGTACCGACGGTATCAGTGTCTTTCCTATGCTAGTGCTTGAACTTTGTTGCGAGTTGGAAAGTTCTGAAAGGACGCTGAATTCAAGCGGGTTCGAGTCCGCAGTACACACTTTGATGGCGACATATTTGCCATCTTTTTGATCTCGGGCCAGCCAGATCGTCGAGTAGGTGCCGTGACCAAGTTTTTGAACTACTTGATAGCGATTGTGAATATGATCACCGATTGTCATGGAGTGATAACCCCCCACGCGATAGCTTTCCAGTTTTTCCACTCCTTCGATGGGCTCATAAAGGTGATGCGAGGGATCATCACCCTTGGAAGAGTGAGACATAAGAGCAGCCGTGCAGAAAAAGCCGCGAATTTGATTTTGGTAATGCTGAGTTTGTTTGGCTTTGCTGGAAGTGGAATGAAGACGAGAAAGCAATAAACACGTCTGGAAAGGCCGAAATGGGGATGAGATCAAATTCCTCATGGTACAGCTAGCTCTGAAGCTAAATTTCACTCATGTTAAAACAATCGTTACAAGGTTGGGACACAAGCCTGTCTCAGCTGCTCCTCGGCGCGTAGATAATAGGTTCATGTTCGAGGTTGCCCGAAGACACGCGCCAAGGGTCGATCGGAATAACCATCTTCCGTGAGATGGTTTTCAAAGAGAAACTTTGGAAGATATCCACTCATCTTTACCGGGCGTCAACTAAAACGGTACCGCTCCACAACAGTGAACGCTCCACAACAGTGAAAAAGTACGCAGGGTCTGGGTGTGAGAATTTCGGGATGTATTTTCCAATGGATATCTTGATCGTCAGTTCATGCATGACAGAGTTACTTTAGTGGGACCCACTTGTGGAGTTACCCTCATTTTGTTCGAGTAATGTCTGTCGCTAGACGCTTAGCTAGATATTAATGCCATGGCAGCGGCTATCGATCTATTGTTGGATTGGAGGCTCACCCTAGCTGTCGACATAAGCACCGCAGGATGAGGCATGGGCTCCAGAACCACTATAAAAGCGGCATAGTTTCCAGAGCCACTTTAATTGTTCATTCAATCTTCTTGTTGATTAATAAAATCAATACTATCTCCCAAACCCGCCTCGTTATCTTTTACTCGATTTGATCAAGCCAAAACCATCAAACAGAATGTCCACTATCAACATCATCAAGTACTACTTTTACGAAGGCACGGTCCCAAGGTCCCAGGAGCGTATACGCCAGTTGATCACCTTGGCCTATGAGACTGCAAGAGATAGAAAAATATATCCCAAAGTAATCCTTATCAGGCAAGTTGAGATTTCAAGGCCGCTCATACTATGTTCTTCATGGGGCCATCCGAGGTTTATTCGTTTTGACCACATTCTAACGAAATGTTAGGTCCGAGGCTCACCCTACCACAAGCATCAACGGTATACGAATGAAAGATCCGTTGGGGCTACACGTTACTCTCTGCTATAAAGATGAGGATCAACTTCTTCGGGGTACCCATGTGGCTAGTCATGGCTATGTGAAGGACAAGGTCACCCTGGAGTTTGTTCAAGCCACACACCATCCAGAAAAGTCCGATTTGACGAAGCGACAAAAAGGAAAGATTGTTTGGCCATCTGAAGATGAGCTTGTCGCTGCACCTGAGATTGCCTATAGTCATCTTCCAATTGGATGGAAATAAGGACACCCTAATGACCTATGAGGCCGCGGACGAGCTTAGTGTAGTGCTGATCATATAGTTGGAGGGGGAATTTATACTTGGTCTTGTGTGGCTCTTATATTGTTCTCCATTCAGACAGCCAGCGTTGGTGCTTCAAAATAGCTTTTCTTCCTTGTTCTTGGTCATTTATTAGCGTCCACGATGAGACATTCAACTCGCTATGGTTTGATGTATCTATCATTTGATGGATTTCGCTATGCACAAATTGTACCTGCATTCAGTGAGTCCGTTGTTCCAAGATTTTGGGGACGATCTCACAGGTTCGCATTGAAGGATGACGGGTCGGTCGGCCGGAAAGATGTACCCCGGGAGAATAGTGGCGACGATGTTGATATAGTCACTGAGGATGATTGTTTCAGGATCGAGACATTGTAGGCACTTTGTTCGCTCGAATGTGCGCTGGAAGGTTCGACCTTGCTATCACTACCGCCAGTCGACTTCTGGCTTGGTAAACCCAGGGCAAAATATGGTGCAAGGTGGCCATCCCTCGAAGTCTCGGTGGGTTTGGACTTTGGATTTTCCTTTACAAAAATAATTGACCTCCTTTTTTTTTGAGAGATTCCGCCCGGCGACGAAAATGAACCAGCCGGATGTTCTCCGGCCAAATACACGAGGCGGCTCTACGGGCCGCTACCCAGGAGTCGAGCATATCTGCTGTTGACTACCGAAAAGTATATAGGTGGGAAATCAAGAACCGGCGACTCAAGAGCCACGAGCTATGAATCACCGACCTTTACTGTCCTAGCTGATCCTACTCCGCGTTGCTGAGATGTTCGGCGTATTCGAGCGGGTGGAAACGAAGGAGCGAAAATGAACTAATTGGACATACATGACGCTGCATCAAGGGCGCTGTCACAAAAGTTGTTGTGTCTTTGGACAGATTTTGGTATACTTGATGCCTAAGTATGCTTTTTTCTACCCAAGCCCGAGCAACATGCGCAAAGGCCAATTACCCTGGATATCACTGCAGCTGCAGGTCAGTCAAGCCGAGTGCATGTATCATTTACTCACTGAAATCTTATCTTCTAACATATCGCGCGCAAGCAGCTCTTGACAGGAAACGGCCGAGTTCTCTACGTCCCACGTCGACTGTCCTTGAGCATCAAGTATATATTTTGTCAAACTCACTGCGCCCTGGACGACATTTGGCATATCACTGTTCAAGCAGATCCTTCGTGAAGGTGGCATTGTTGTCCGTAACAACACTACCAAGAGCCATCCTGCTGTGCCACCTCTTTGAATATCTCCGACACCCCATCCTGAATTTTCTACCCCTAATCAGTGCTCATGCCCTGTTTGCCTTTGGAGGATGGTTTAGGCGCATGTCTGCTGCGATTACAAGTCAACTAAAGTACCAATTGCGATGATCTCTCACGAAAGTCAGTTGTAAATGATGGCGGAGATGTATTTACCAGATGTGGTCAAGATGGCGCTTTTTAGACCCCATAGGGCTTCAACCGTGTTCTCTCGGCAGCAGAGCATGCTTCTTGCTCTGGGTGCAGTAATGGATGCTGATAAATGGAAGATGAACAGGCCATATAAATCGTAGTTGCTGACGGATTATTCACAATATTGCGACGGCTCCCAGTTGTAGAAGGAGCCGATCGGATATTCTCAAGACAACGAAGCCTAAATTGGTTGTCTTTGTTGCGAATCCACTTTGAGTGTCGCGACCGTTCTTGGATGTAGGCATTCTACAGTAGGATAGGTTGAGTGACTTGAATCGCCGACTGAAGCGATGACTCTGCCTACGCAAGGAACAGCTTATCGCATCACAATATTTAGTTGAGACAAGAAATGGTATTTCGAGCGGCCCCTCATCAAATGCTTCTACACCTGGTAGGTCTGGTCTTGAGCGTATTGCCTGATTATAGCTGAACCAATGGAGGGAAATCCGGTGTTTGCATTCGATCAGCTCAATCGAAATGGAGGCCGTATGCCCGCTTCACCGAGTGATCAGCTGGGGACAAATGACGCGGAATTGAAACAATGCAAATGATACATCTGTCATGTTGGTAAGATGGCAGGAAAACCTCACGCTACGTCGGTGAGACGTTGACCACCACTCACCTCCACCGCCCGGCCGTATACCACAACACACATCAACACACGTCAACTCCCACGTCAACGTTCATCAACGGCCATCAACGATCATCAACGACCATTAACGACCATATACGCTCATCAACGCTATCAACACATCCGACACGCACCAAAATACTCACCACGCAAACCTATCCTGCGAAGCACACTTTTTGACGCGGAGCCATCCCGCGAAGCACATTTTACATACACAGGGCTCATTGGCTGTGAGGGAGCGCAAGTCTTACACCGCTGGGCTCGTGGCAGCGACAGCCGTGGTCACGGAAGCTCTCAGGCCCGTAAGCACGAGAGGGGCACCATGACACATCGGAGTGTGAGGAACGAAGCCTTGATTTTTTTTGGGCTGGAAATCCGGCTCCTTTTATACTTTTTTCGGCTACGTTTCTACCAAGGAACCAGTTGCGCAGATGGTAGCGAGAAATACTATTTCAAAAACTCTTTGCGAAACCCGAACTGCAGAAATAGCAGGTTTTGCGCTTCGCGACCTATCTCACTAAGTTCTCTACGCAAAGACGATTCAGTTGACCCTAATTTTGTCCTCATTCCGCCTTTGTGGTGGCCGCTATGGGCGGAAAGAGGAAAAAGGGGCCATCCGCGTGGGTCGACCCAAACTTCGACCACGCGGATCTATAACCACGGGCGCATGCGAAGAAACTCCTAAAGATCACCCAGCAGTGGAAAGCTGTCGCTGAAGAAGGCGGAATTTCTCCTCATGATTGACTCGTGGAATTCCTGGACGCAGTGACCTCCCTGATGATCAGGATGTGTGACAGCGAAATGCTCCAGGAGCTAGGGCGCATTCGTGCCCTGCTGAGTGAGCACGATAGAAAGCACTCCGATATGATATCCAAAATGCAACATACTATCGAAGCCCAGACCACAAAGACACCAGCAACCACCCACTCCGTCAATACTCTCCCGATCCCCCGACCGACCTCATACCGCGATGCATTCTCGAATCACGTGACATCCAAGGTCCTCGCTGGTCTCCGGATGGATGAGCAGAACGCAGACTAATGGGACTTCGGTGCCGAGTAATGATCTGACCAGTAGCAGCAGTGCACCTGCCCCAGTGATGATGCGCGAGCACCTTCAGCTAACCGTGCCATCGTCGACCCCCTTCGCAGGACAGAGGATGAGCTGGTCAAACGGCTGAACAGATCCATCAATGACGTAGCTAGAGAGCTAAAGAATACGGAGCTTAGTATGAGATTCCTAGATCGAGTCGTTTCCGCAGCACGAGTTCTGCCTAGTGGCGACGTCCTCATCCAGGTAGATGACATCAAATACTACGAAGACCTCATCAAAACTGCCCCCGCGTTTCGCCAGGCGGGATTGAAAATAGAAATGTTAGGTGGTTGAGCGTCGAACCCCGACAGGGCAGTAGGTTTGGCAATTTATACACCTACACCACTAAAATGCAAAGAAAGAACGCTTGCAGAATTCGAGATGTAGGGGTGGCTGACTTTGATTTCTTTGATAGGGTTGGCATTTTGCAATGTCACAATGAGTTGCTGCTATTTGGCTTTTCAGTTGCAGTTTGTTGTCCGTTGTATTCTTGGTTATAGAAGATACTGAATAGAAGATTCACCATTGCTGCCATGTCATTCGAGTAGACAATCACAGAGGTACTGTAGAATTCTAAAACAATTTGCCCCCAGACACTCACGCGACGTTCATAGGCTCATACCCCAAACAACGCTCGGTCGTAGTTATTATGAAAGTAACATTACTAAGCGGTATAACATATTGGACTGTGGGTCATTGTAAATGTCGTATTCTCACATGAGGATTCTAGAGAGGGAGCTAGAAGTGGAGGTTAGATCTGCCATCTGGCTGGTCCAAGCCACGCCCACTTCCTTGTTTCTATTTTTCTCGTCATCTCCGCCAACAATCCAAATTCAATTTAGGACTGATCCAGCCATCTCCAGATTTCTGCCTTACTCTCGGGCCTCTGCCCGGGTCTCACATAGAAGCAAAGGGTTTGCTGTTGGTGGCAGCGTGAGCACTGCGGTCGAGCGTGATCGCAGAGGGCACTTAACTCGCGACATACTGTGCAGTCTAACGAGTCGTTTTGAAGGGGCTGCCTATAAAGCTGCGGATGGACTGGGCGCGAGTGGGAAGGCGTTTCCGGCGACAGGGATTCGTCTTGTGGGGTTGCCGACCGCCGGAGGGGATTATGGCCAGGCGCTTCCCGTGAGGTCATGGCCGGCTCGATCGACCATCTAGGGACGGCTGGGCTGGCTTTGGCTGAGCTATCCGACTGAGCAGTGCACCGTCGCGAACCATTTTTGGGTTGGGAGTGCTTTCTTATGTTTGTCAGTAACCCTGGAACCCTAGAATGAGCTTATTCCGACTTGCCGTGCCGCCCAACATGCCATGTTTCAGGGAAATACGGAAGTGTAAGAATGAAAATGTTGTGCCGCTGGCGAATCCGGTGAATATACGGGCAAAGATTCGATGGAAATAGCTGGCCAGCTCTTTCTCGAGCTTCTGGAAGGTATCGTTTGCTTTGCGGTCAGCAACGATCAAACATAAGTTTAAGCCTTCATCGGCATGCTCATTTACGCGGCAGCCTCGCGCTGAGCATCGAAGGGAAATTCTATGGTCGGTTGCGGCGAGTGTTCCATATCTCTGCAACTTACGTAACCCAAGCGGCTCGAACAGCCCGAGCCGCCCGCGCTACCGTATAAGTAGTCTAATTGGCGGGTATATAATCCAGGAATAAACGGCGGGAGAGATGCGAGAATTTTGTGGCTTTCGACTCGCAATATTGGGGTCAGGATTCGTTCGGAACTTGAGTGGATTGGACGCTTAAAATACGATGAAAATGGAGGGGGGTTACGTCGCCGTGTCTGGATCAGACACTCGACAGGTTCCGGTACCTTGGTATCGTGCTTGGACGATGCAATTGTAAATGAGCTGCGCGACCTGGTGGTCTTGAATTTTGTAAACTCTAAAAAATGTACTGGGAGGTGATGGAGGGGAAAAAAGGGTTGGCCTTAGAAAGTTGCGAGATAAATTTCTACCCTGCCGCATAGTGATTGGCTGAGCATGGAGGTGAGCCCTCTGAAACATTTGGGTGTTGGCAGAGCATTGAAATTATCGTACACAGTCTGAAGGTCCCGAAGAGGTCAACTTGCTGAGCAGGAAAGTCCGATCGTCCAACCCATTTTCCACCTCATCCATCAACAATAAGCCTTGTGAAGCCCCACCCATTCTCCACATGCGGAAGAACGTAGACTTATGGGACAAAGATGGTACCGTGTCTTGAGAGATTGAGCCTTTTAAGATCAAGGCAAACAATTTCAAGAAGACGCCAAGGTATATCAAGTATTTTCGCAAAACCCGCCTTGTCCCTATGTTGTGCAGTATTTTCTCTTTTCTAGCAGTGGCATCTTACTCGAGTACATGAAAGGTGCGGCCCCTTTTGGCAGTTGAAAGGTTGTCTAATGTACTTCCTAGACATGTCACTTTCTTCTAGGATACAAAAAATCATACTCGGGATCAACAAACTATGTTGGTTACTACAGTAAAAGTTGGAACTTCTACACCTACGAAACAATGAATGAACGATCTTGCTCAAGCCATCGCTGTCTTGGAATCCGTCAACCTCGCTCATGGTGATTTACGACCTGAGAATGTTCTGCCTGATCGCGACCGACTAAAGCTATTTAACTTTGGTTGTACGGCGAAAATTGGCACAAAATACGAATCTTCCATGGCTCCGTATGGCCGAGTACTCAATAATAACGAGTCGGACCAAGATATTTCAGCTAAGTGGAGCCCTGTTGAGTATGCTACACCTTGTTGGCTGAAAACACAGGACTTGGGTAGTGTGTCGCGTTTCGAGGCGTCGAGGAAGGACAATTGCGGGGTCAATTGGCTAAATAGAGAAAAAGGAGGCTCATTAACTTGCTGCTCCAATCCTTTACTTTCCAACTAGAAACCGTAACCTGGTTTCTGCAAACGGCGCTACCATTGCGGGCCTTTGCCACACCCGTTCGTGATAGGTAATGGATTCGTAGATGGGGTTGGCGGGTTATGGGGCCGCAGAAAGTGGTCGGCGTTTGGAAAATCAATTTATCCAAAAACTTACCTTTTCCACGAACCTGCTTACGCAAATTGCACATTGCGATCTGCTTATCAGAATAGTGCTCTGCGGACGATCTTCGAATCATTGCTGTTGATAAAGCAGGCTTGATAGGTAGACCCGATTTGGCCGGGTTAATTGCTCAAGGTCATGAAATGAACACCTATATTAAAATGCGGGTTGGGTCGATCCCGAGCGCAGGGTATGCAATGGCTGTATTGGCCGGAATGACTATTGGGGGCTGAATTACAGCCTCGGGAGATCCCATGTAATGATCGGGGTCTGAACGGGATTTGGAGGAGCCTAAACGATCTTACCAACCACGCAGTATTTTGCTACGGGATGCACAGACCCACGAAAAAGAGAGCCACATATCTTTCGCGCTGAAGCTTCCGGTCACCGCAGATCTTCTCGGTTTTCCTACGAAAGCGAGGTAGAAGACCGCGAATGCATACACCGATTATGCATTTAGGCAGGTTCAGTCAGTTGCTGTCTATCTGTGTCCTCCCTTGGCTATCGTTCGCGCTATCGGTATTATCCGTATGCGCTTCGACTATGAATGGGCATCCACTCTTCTGGGGTTCATCTCCATACTTCTGGTTCCAATCCCGTTCATTCTTTTCTACAAGGGCAAGGTTATACGCCTACGCAGTCCACGGGCAAGAGAACGCTTTGACGAAAATGAGGATACCCCTCATTAAACGAGTGATATGTGTTGTTTGATTGGGTTTGACCTGTCGCTGCCTTTCCACGGTGAAATTTTGATTTTATGAGTTACTCACATATCGAGCTATTTATAATAAATTCATGTTTCAATACTACGATAACCACCATTTTCCTCATGATGAAATTTGTTAGAAAAAATTGTCCCGTGCATTCCGAATATAACTCAAAAATGCCGTCCCCGCAGGATAGTGTGTCTTTCTCACGTCCAAAGCCGCAAGCAATAGCCGTTTGCAATGGGTTCTATCTGGTTAAAGTTTTTCAAGTCATCCTCTCGCGAAGAGCCTTATCATGAGGTCAATACTCAATGACTTTGTACAATTTATTCATGGAGGACACTGACCTTGCATCATAAAACCACGACAGTGAAACTGAACACAGAATACCGCGCGTGAATGTTGTTTGGGTTCGCTTGACCGAGGGTTAGGCATATCTTTATAGAAAGAATGATGTCTCGGAAGAAAGACAAATGATGTACTGTTTTTTTTTGGATTGGGAAAATTATGCATGAAGCAACGAGCCCGCTTTTACATACATACAACTGGCTACGTGAAGACTTTATCATTGGTTGGCCCACAGAAAAAAAAAAAAAAGGAAATTGATAGAATGCGTCCGGACACGTAGAAAATCTCTGGGTTAAATTTAGATTTAAAAATAAATATAAAATTGGCGTTATTTTGATCAGTTGCGCAAAAAAACCTGTGTGGGTTTATTCCTGAGGTCAGGATCTTCAGTTCCCTTTGACATTGGGCCGACCCATCGCTTCAAAATCTGGACGCCGAAACAATGTAGGCAAGTACAAGGTTGTTCCGTCCAATTACAGCGCAATTTTACTAATTGGTGACGCAATGGAACGTATCATTGAACTGTATTTCCATACAGATGGGTACTAGAATACTCAATATGACGAGGTCTAGCTTTATGCAATTAGAAAAAACTGAGCAACAAACATGAAACAAATCAAGAGATCGGTCTCATGGAATCTTGTCAAAGTCTATTTGGAACATATAAATTGGTCACTTCCCGAGTTTTAAGCCTTCGATTTTGTCCAGTTTATCGAGATATTTCTTCCCTAATGAATGCAGACAAGATCCCAAGGACTGCGCCTCGTGCGCCTTCTGTCGCTGAATCCGTCGCAAATTTTCTGGCTGAGCATTCTAATCTCAGGCTCGGGTGCAACACCATTGACTTTTATCAAGAGCGTCGGCATCATCTTGAAGTTCTTGGACTTCATGCTCTTGCCTCTCACGATAGATCACCGATCGGGAGGGTCGAGTTTGAAGGAGTCCGTGGACCTTTTGGTACCATACCAATTAGAATCATCTACCCTCGAGCCGTCATCTCAAACAATCACAGCGAGAAGCAAAAGGTTGCTGCACTTGTCTACATGCATGGCGGTGGCTATACCGTTGGTTCAGTAGACGAATTTGAAAACGGACTGAGGATATTGGCGGAAGAATCCGGTGTAATTGTTGGTTGTATCATTCGATCATTCAACGAAATTTTGGCTAACTCTCTGAACAGGCTATTGGCGTGGATTACCACTTGGCCCCTGAACATCATTTTCCCACACAACTTCAAGAGTACTCAGCCGTCATCGACTGGGCTCAAGGATCTGAAGGTGCTTTGCGAGGGATTCATACTGATCTCGTATTCGGCGGAGGTGACTCCGCCGGCGGCAACATGACAGAAGCAATTACGCTTTGGAGACTAGACAAAGATCAAAAAAATATCGCTGGTCAAATTCTTCTTTATCCTGAGTCCAGGATCCCTTTTGACACCCTGGCATCTTCCGAGAACAACGGCGACCAAGATCTATACTTGGTTTGCAATGGGATCTTCAGCTTTGCGGATCACTATCTCTCGAAAGGGCCAGGAAGAGTTTACACCCCCAGCCATCGATATGTCAGCCCTGGATTCCAAAGTGTCAATCAGTTACAAAATGTTCCTCCAGCAGCTCTTTTCACTAGTGGATTTGATCCACTAAGAGATGTCGGAGTAGAGTATGGATCGAAATTGCAGGAAGCAGGGGTGTCAGTCAAGTGGCACCACTACCCAAACCTTACCCACGGGTTTCTGCAGTTTGCACCGTGGTCGCCAGAATGCAAAAGCGCTCTCATAGACGTTGCTCGTGAACTGAGGCAAATGGCCTACGGGACTTGATAGTTGTGACGGTGAATATTTATCTCCGTTGCCCTTCTTACCTGAGATAAACTCGAATATCGACGAAATGTTATTGTTCCGACTTGTTTATATTGAACATTTAAATCGAGAAAACCCGGCCCTAGAATCTAGACTTGATGTATCCACACCCAAAGCATTGATTATACAAAGTTTCTGAGCATTCACCGGTATTGTAGCAATACTGTCCTGTACCCCCAGTCGCAATTCAAAGTTCGATCAACTTTCTTCCCCCGTCTCACCTTCAGACAAGAAATGACGCAATACATGAAGATATCAAAACTTTGTTTAATCGCGAAGCCCTTGAAATTACGGTTAAATTCGAACGGCAATGCGTCTCTTCAAGTCGATCGAATCATAGGATACCCAAGATGGTCTCACCGATTAACCAGGTATGGGTTAATGCTACTGGTTTTGCCCACACTTGAGACTTCGAATGAGCCAGCATCGTGCTACAATTGCCGCGAATCTAACCTTTTTGTTGAATATCGCAGGCAAAATGGCGTGTTGCCAGCGATTGTTTCTCGCTTTAAAGGACGTTTGTCAGACGGTAGCGGCATACAAGACAACTAGTATGCAGACACTCATTGGCGAGTTTCTGATCTGACTGTCCTACTTTAGAAAGGTGGGTGATTTTGGCAATTGTGTTTGTTGCAATTGCTGGAGTCCCGATCATTTCCATGCACTTTCAAAACAATGGACAGACATTGATAATGATTGTGGGCTCCATTTATCTGAAGTAGCCAGTATCCCTTACTTGACAGCAGCCTTGCTGTTCGGAATCGTTGCTCAGCTTAGAACAGCTCAAGTAGGTGGACGTACCAAGTGAGGTAAGATTCGAAGCCAGCGGCACCCGATTTCAAGGAGGTAAGGAAATGGGAATGAGCGGCTAAAGCACGAAAACAGGTTTCGTGACTGTACAAGGTGCGGTGCTGTAAATACTAAAATGATCTAGAATGATAAGGCACCTGTTGATGTAGTTGCAGCAACACCAGGACCACGCTCGATGCCTAGGTCGATCTACAATGTTTTCGGGATCAAAGATGGGGAGGGGACATAGTAGGCCATTCGATACGTTCAGCCTTGCTGGGCCAATCGTCGATATGTTACAGCAGTGAATAGCCGTATAAATTCTTTTCTTCGCTGTGTTTGTAGCACAACAGGCCTTGTGACAGAGTCTTCAGGGCTCAATACCGAAGCTGTGAATTATTTCAGTTAGATGAACAGCGATGATAGCTAAATCCACGAAAGGCTTTGAAGTTCAAATATCAGAAACAGAACCGAATTCTTCTCCGCATCTCTTCTAAAATTTAGGAAAACGCAGATTTGTCACCTTCTCCAGCAACGGTTCCGCTGGAGAAGGGTTCCAGATATTTGGTTGCTACATTATTAGACTTTCAAATAGATTCCGTTTCTCTTAGTTATAGCAAAGAAACAATGTAAGTCTCTCACTTCTTACTCTCTCTATATACTACCTTTCTCAATTTTGTATACTATGGGGTCTCAACTCTCTGACATCTATTCCTCGTCGGTCTACGAGGGAGACAGCTCAGAACGCTTTCCCTACCCTATCTCGGATGATTCAATCATGCTTGACCCACTGTCTAGTCAGCGAACCCTTACCTCAGTTACTGGCACCGAATTGATTCAACCCCCTCCTATTCCTATAGCCCTCGAACGCGTTGGACCCGACCGACACAAATCCTTTGTCTTATATACCGAAATGAGCGAAGACAACTTTCTCCACTGGTGGCTCCAGACAGAGCAAGGCAGCAAGCAGGGTAGCCTACAGGTTAACGCAGATGATAGCGAGAATGTTAAAAAACTCCATTGATATTTGGACTTTGGGATGGAACGGGCAACACATCGGATAGCCCATTATACGTCTGGCCTACCAAAGGTTATGTGCGAAAGATGCGGAAAGGTCTTGGAACATCCAAACTGGAGCTCGAATGGAACGCACCCGTTACGAAGGCATTGGGAGGGGCCGAAATGCCAGAAATCTGGTGCGAAAGCAAACAAGCAGCCTCATATTCGCAGCTTATCAAACACTCAGTAAACATTTTTATCTTTTGAGACTTTTGTTCCTCCTTATGCTAATGATTGTTCAACATATCTAAGGCGTCTCATACTCGTGACAATACTATTTACTTCTCAAAGGAACGATGGGAGCAGCAAATCATGAAAACTATTACTGTTCTTCGGCTTACTTTCCAGATTGTCGAACATCCTGAGGCGCGGTCCTCTTGAAAATCTTCCAACAACAGCAAATTGTCGATCGGGTGCTGGCCGTGACGACCAATAATGCATCAAACAACAACACATTGATCACTTACCGGTGCAGGCATTGAGCGGCTCTTCAACTCTGCTCGGGATATCTGTCACTATCGTCGTGGATCACTGAATGCTACAACAATTCAAGACCTGATGATGTTTACGTATGCTACCCGATTCGACATTGAAGAGAAACAGCTGGCTTTTGTAAAGGACTTCCTCACAAAGGAAGAACAAGAGATAGCAGCAGAGGACAACGATGCTCAGTTTACGCATGATGATCTGAATGAATTGATCAGTGATGATGAAGAGGAGGATCATCTCCCTTCTGCTGAGGATGGGATTGCTTTTGACGCCAATGCGCCGAGAACATCCTGTAAAAGACGAAGAAATGATACGCCTACGGAGCAACTAGAAGACCTAGGAGCAGGGAAAGAAAATGAAGATAGAGACGAAGAAGAAGATGAAGATGACGAACTTCCCGTTAGTCCAGCAATTCTTGAAGAAAGAAGTACTCAGCGTGACCCATCAAAAAAGGCGTCGGATACGCTCGAGGCTTTTAGATGGATATGAGGTGGCTATGTAGCTAATTTAACTGATAGATATTTGGTTTTAATAACGATGAATATGGTGCGAACTCTAAATGACACTTAGAATTAAATTGAAGTGTACACAATATCCATAAAAATTCATCCACACGATACAATTCAATATCATAAAATACAGGCGGAATACGCATAAATTGTGCAAGTTACGAAGATTCTATATTTACTTTTATGAAGGCCCATGGGCCGACAGTCAAACGGCCCGCCCGCCCATGGGCAGGTAGAAGTAGCCCAATGCGGGCCCATGGGCCGCCCATATGGGTAAACCCCATTGGCCTCATGGGCCATGGCGAGGTCTAATGAGGGGTTGGGTATGTGACCTTGATGATTTTGGTTTTGACTACAGGTAAAGCGCAGTATCATGGAACATCAACTATCCAGAAACATCTAAAAAAGGCTGGATGTTTACGGTCGGAGAAAGGGAAGAAAGCAGAGATCACAAACTTGCTACAAAAAGAGGTATATTTTATATCATAAACCCTAAGACTATACTAATTTATTATACTCTAGAGAGAGATTTCAGCAAGTGTACCCTGCCTACAACATGATTGGGAAGAGGATCTCCTCCAATTTCTTACTCTCAACCGGCTACCATTCCATCTGATCGAGCATCCATCGTTCAAACGCATCATCGATAAAGCTCGTTCCGCACCATCCACCCCAGTGATCCCATCTGCCGATACCATCCGTCGCTGATTAGACAGTCTAGTCAAAGACCGACAAGAGCGAATCCTTCGCACATTGCCTTCTGGCTCAAAGATATCCATTGCGCTCGACTGCTGGACATCCCCATTCTCGCAGGCATTCATGGCTATCACTGGCTATTTCATTGATAGTGATTGGGTTCATCGTGAGGTACTACTTGGGTTTAAGCCGCTTCATGGTACACATACCGGCTGAGATGTCTATACTGACGACCAAGTTGATTTCCAATCAATGTGGCTCATCGTTGTATATATAGGCTCATGTATCCCTCTGAAATAAGAAGTTAATTCAAACCTCTGAACTACAACACAGTCCCGCCAAGACCACCTGAATTCATGGGACTTTAAGAGGGCTAGGACTCTCAAACGACCGGACATGATCTCGCGACCGCGTTGGGATATACCTTGCCCAGGGATTTCTCAGCGCAGTCCTTCCCAGTCCTCCTGATGTTCAGAAGGAACATCATCACCCCGTGAATCCGCAGGCAAAAAATCCCCACCCCTGGAAACCAACCGACAAACGACCGGGCCTGATACTCCGCCTCGTTTGGGGCAAGCGCATACGCATCGGTTGAGCTCTGTGGCGCGTCCTCGTCTATAGGGAAATAATCAGAATCCAGCGGTTGATCCAAGTAAGAGACCCCAAATGCATCCACAGACGATGCATAACAGACGCCTTTAATGCCACGCATCGTCTCAGCATAGAAGCCATTAAATGCTGAATTTACATTGTTGTTGTGCACTTTCCAGTCATTTTTTTCCTTCGAGATCGATCGGGAATCGCAGCGAGATGGATCAACGCCCCACAACCCTCTAGCGCTTTGTATATCGCTTTCATAGTCGTTGGCCGCGTCTGCTGTTCGCATCTACAAGTTCGGGTTCCCGTCGCACTCTCGCGAAATGCGGTCAATTTGAAGGCTATGGTGGCCCGCCCTGGAGCAGAGCTCAAACCACGGCTGTGCCCCACTAGGCACCAGTGATCGCGTTTTTCATACTGTAATCATGACGTCATAAGAGATCAATATACAGGTACTGTGATCGAGGGAAATAAACTGGTTCGGAAGGGATCCGGTGTCCGTCCACCTGTCGCATGTACTCTATATAGGTATTGCGCCCGCGTAGTTGGTATATATCTACGGGCCAGTACCGGCTCTGATGTCATATCTATCCATGTTTCTCATAAATTCTCATATCGGTCCAAAGCAGGTAAGGCCAACACTCATATTTTGGCATCTATAGCTGAGTCGTACATGACAAAAATGATAACGAGACTAAATGTCTAGATCACTTCGATGGTTTCATTTTCCGTACGGAGCATTTGCGGATGGTCACTGGACGTTCACACCCTCCATAGCCGCCGGATCTGTAAACCAGCTCACTTTCTCCTGGCCAAGTTGGTTCACCACTCCCGCGGGGAGCGGCTTATCACCCTGGGCGGTAAAAACATGCTTCAGCGCGCCATCCGACTCCTCTCTGGGCGCAATGAAGCAAATAGCAGACGCAGCCGTAACAACAGGCAGGGTTAGCGAAATCCGCCGAGAAGGTGGTTTCGGCGAATTTGTCTCCGGCGCAACCCAAGCCTTCTCCTCACGCAGAAGATCATGGCCCAGAAACAAACTGCAAGTATGACCATCAGGCCCGCAACCAAGGAGGATCAAGTCAAAAATAGGAACGTTGGTTATGCTTTGGTCGCCAAAGGTTTGCCGAATACGCTCCTGGTACAGTTCGGCGATCTTTCGTCCGCTGTCCTCGTCGATGAAGCGCTCGTCAATGGTGTGAATTTTCGGAGAACCCATTTTGGATGGGATCTTATCCAGTAGGTCGTCCTTGAGAAGCTTGTAGTTGCTTAATTCGTGGTTCAGCGGGACGAGGCGCTCGTCGGCGAAGAATATTTCCCACTTTGAGAATTGGACTTCGCTCTCAGGTGCTACAAGGAGGGACTTGGCGAGGAGGGTTGGGAGGGTTCCGCCCGACACGGCGATTCGGAATTTGTTGCGTTGCTTTAGGGCGTTGTCCTGACGCTGGATGATATACGGGCGTAATTGTTCTGCCAAATAGTCCGTGTTTGGCGAGATTTGGATTGCTTGAGATAGGGACATGGTTGCAATTATGATGCTTGCTTGAATGCGTCGGCTGTGGCCAAGGTGTTTGCTTCGTGAGGACGAAATTCAATTGTTGCAATAGAGCCAAGTCTGTACAATTAGTGAGCACTAACATTTTCCATGTATCCAGCGACATATAATTGCGAACAGTAACGTTGAAACCGGTAAGCCAGCCCAACGTCATCCCTGCTTGTTCGTCCTTGGGCCCGAGCGTGCTTGGGTTCGGAACCAGCGGATAGAGAATTGTAGAAACCAGTTGAGAAGGGGCGTCTCCTCGGCGGAGGTTATTGAGTGAGTCCATGTGCGATTGCATCATTCTGACCTCTTCACTTTGTTGTAACTCTGAAAACCCACCAGGGTCATATAAGTACTTACCCGATTACTCAGATGCTGCATATAACACCATGAATACAGTTGATCATTGAAAGAAATACGCAACGATGTCAAATACACCAGACGCAGTCAAGCGATTCAAACGGATCGGCGTCGTTGGCGCCGGAAACATGGGTTCGATGATGGCTTTCGCCTTTAGCGAAATTGGTCTGGACGTTTCTATCTGGGACGTCAAGAGCGAGAACGTGGACTCGTTCGCAAAGCAACTGCGACAAGCTAAGGGGCTGAAGGGGAAAACCGAGCCCATGTGCGACGTTGACGAATTTACTCGCAGCTTGGACGGTCAAGGCGAGCGCAAATTATTCATCTTCTCCATCACTCACGGCTACCCTGCTGATTCCGTTCTGAGCCAGATCAAGCAAGATCTGAAGAAAGGTGACATCATTCTGGATGGCGGGAACGAGCATTATCGGAACACGGAACGCCGACAGAAAGAATGCGAAGAGATTGGGGTGAGTTGGATTGGAATGGGTGTTTCTGGGGGTTACCAATCTGCTCGACACGGTCCGAGTATGTCACCTGGGGGAGATCCGGAAGCGTTGGAAGGGGTCATACTTTGCAGCCAAGGATCCGAAGACGGGCATGCCATGTGTTATGGACATGGGACCTCGTGGTGCCGGCCATTATGTCAAGATGATCCATAATGGCATCGAGGTTGGGATGATGCCTGCTGTTTGCGAAGATATCCTCGATAAAGTCGTGCAAGATGACGACAGTAGTGAAGGGACACCGACCTGGTCGATTATGGAGTCCGCATCGCGACATGTCTCTGCTCCAACTCTTGCATCTGGTTTATACTTCCGTATTGCGTCCGGCAACCGCGCAGAACGACTCAAGGCTGCTCACAAAATCAGCATGCCCACGCCGAATCCTGTAATCGGTATTGGGGAACGAGAAACGATAATGGAGCAACTTCGCCGCGCAGTTTACTGTGTGTTCCTCTCATCCTTCTGCCAGGGGCTTGAAATAATCTCCCGGGCCTCCATCGACGAAGAATGGAACATCGATCTAGGAAAATGCATTCAAATCTGGCGAGCCGGCTGCATCATCCAATCCGAGTACATAGCGGACATGTTTCAGCCGCTCTTAAACGAGAAAGGAAATCACCAGCTCACGAACACCAAGTTCCTCAATCGAGTTGCCCAAGAGCTGCAGCAGAACTACGCGGCGATCAAATATGTCGTCATTACGGGCGCGAGCTTCGATCATTATCTTCCCGCTATCTCGTCCACGCTCGAATATATGAAGTACATCGGGGGAACTAAACTTCCCACGCAGTTTATGGAAGCGTAAATGGATTACTTTGGAGCACATTCGTATAATAAGCCGGGCGTTCCTGGGGAAGACCCGGACCAACTGCGAAGGGTAGTCATCATTATGAGTGGAAGCCGGCTTGAATTTATTTCGGCCGCCGAACGGTCATCAGAGACTTATATTACTAGATATTTTAAACCAAAGCAGCGGCTTGTTGCGGATTACCAGCAAGACGCTCTAGGAATTTTCACTTGATGTGATGATGATGATTTCATTTGCCCGATGTAGCTCGCTCTAAATGTATGCTGCTATGCGGGAGTGCTATCAGGCCCGCCGACAGCTAAAAGGTGGTTACTAGCCCACTGGATGACCTAGAGGGGCTCGTGTTCCGAGCCTCCCCCTGATCATATCGAATGTAGAATTTATATACGACAAAGGTTTAATCATTTGCATCGCATGGAAAAAGGAACGTTCCCCGGTCCTCACCGTCTTCACCTGACCCCAAATTTCCCTCAAACCTCCTCAACTGTCGGCATCCGCTCGCACGCTCATTTGACTCAAGGGAGTACAGTGGACCTGGCACTGCACACCTAACGGGCACCATTATTCTCCTTTTGTCACACTGTCTTCAGGGATCATTGTTTTTCAACCTCTTCCACACCGAGAGCAATTGGATCCACCTCTTGGAACTGGCCCAAGAGGCCAATTCTGGTCATGAACCCGGCCACAGTTGTGCGCGCTTCCAATCGTGTCAGAATTTCGTCTAGACGGAGCGTGATACCCCGCTCAGATAGGGCACTTCGCATCCTGTCGCGCTCTTCTTGATGCAAAGGGCACTCAAGCAGGACATGTTGACAGAAACCTGTCTGTATTGCAACGTATGGGTACAAATGGCATAGATGAAGAACTCTAATTAACTAAAATGACAAAACCCGCTATTTCAACAATCTGAGCGGTAATGATGACTAAACGTAATATATGGTAACGTGGTTCCTGGCCGTTCCGGCACCCCATCAAAACTTCTACTTTTCTACTTTTTTATACGCCATTTAAACAACCAGAACACCATAAATTTCACTAAATTATGCTTTAGGGCATTTTCTAATAGAATGCCCTCTCTGACCACACCCAGAACAGGTGATTTGCTGACGCACAAGGGGCAAAACAGGGAGTGTAGGTTCAACATAGGGTTCTAGGGCAGGTGTAGGATCAGATATATATCTTACACTAGCACCTTCCTTACCACCAAAATTAGTAGTAGGATCCGGAAGCTCTGTTAAACTACCTATATTAGGTATTTGCTTCTTTGATTTCTCCTTTTTTTTATCTGCTTTCTATTCCCCTCCCGTAAACGCTTGATTTCATCCCGCATTAAGATATGCTCATGAACTAGCTTGACCGACATATTGTAAAACTGTTGAAGATCACGTCTTGTAGGCGAAGAGATCTTATCAGTAGCTGAAGTTAGACCAGAATCGAGCCTAGATTTGCGTTTTTCTAGCTGCTTAGTCGTTTGAGGTATACCAGTAGAGATATTACTACCTGATGTTGAACCTTGTGAAACTGGTCGATCCGGTAGAGGTGGAGATTGAAGGCGAATATTAAGCTTTAATAGTACCCGATCAGGGTCTAATGGTACTAGACCAGTAGCTGCGAAGGCGCTTTGAATGATAGACTCTTTAAATGAATCGTTGCGAGCCGCTGGAAAGATATCAAGGAAGTCATCTTTCTCAATGGAATCAATGCCTAATCGGGTATATTCCGCAACCCGCCTTCCGTAGGAGCGCTTTAACACAGCAAAACAACCAACATCAAGAGGCTGTAAAAGATGAGAGGCATGCGGAGGCATACATATTGGTATAATGTTGTTTTCTTGGCAAATCTTGTCGAATGTCGCGGTGAGATGACTATCATGGCCATCAAGGACTAAAAGACAGTGTTTCCCTTTCGTCTGACTTTTCACATGCGGAATGAAGTGTTTTTGGAGCCAATCAACGCCAATCTCATTACTCGTCCAGCCGTTTGGACTAACGTTAAGAGCCCAATGTTTTGGAAGGTCGTCGAACCATCGTTCCATAAAGTTTTTCCCTTTAAAGATAACGTATGGTGGAAGCGCTCGTCCAGAGGCGCAAATTGATTCAATAACAGTCACCCATTCACGATTGCCAGCTTGTAAAACGCCCCTCCGACCAGTGTAAAATGACTGTGTAATAACCTTTGTCGTCGCACTGATTCCCATCGCAAACCCCGATTCGTCAAAGTTATAGATATCATCGGAAGTAATACCATAATGAGCAATCGTTCTTTCAACGACCTTAAACCACTCAATAATAGTCTTTGGATCTTCCATCAAGGCGCGTTTATAGTCATATCTGCGAGAGAATCGACTAGAAAGCTCGGGATGTCGTTTAATATACTGTGTTGGCCAATTCTTGCTAACGGTCTGGGGGGTGTGTTCTCCACGGTTTTTGAGTAGTAGATTGGCCATATCTCTCAACATAGCGATCGTAAGAGCAGCACCTCTATGATCCATAGAGATTAACCAATCCTGGATTGATTCCTCTTCCAATTGGGTGAATTTATGGCCTATAGCCCTTGTGTCTGACCAACTAGTAATCCCTTTCATCCGGTCTTGTAGCGTAGACCGCGGGACCTCGAAAGAGCGAGCAGCAGCAGCAACGGAGGTAAACCGGCGATTTTGAATAGCCTTAATTGCTAGCAGGATTCTGCCTTCCTGCTCAACTGATTTCTGAGCTTTTTTACCGCGGATTGGCGGCATGGTAGACGTTTGAAAATAGGAGGTTTGGTGAGGAGAAGAAAAATTGAGGTGCCTGCCGGAACGGCCAGGAACCACGTTATGCATGGTACTCAAAGTCACATGATTTGCGTGGTATAATACCTTGTAAATCCATGTATTTGACCTTGCACTTTGACACACCCCCCAGCTTTTGAAGCCTTCATTTTCATGGCTTTCAAGAGCTGTCAATTCTCTCATTTCTGCAGTCTTCTTCAAACAGCCTCTGTTTCACAGATCAGATGACTGATCTCTCTCATTCCAATCATCTCTCTGAAGAGATGCTGCTTTTGCTTTGGAAGCGCTTTTGTAAGGCCATCTGCAGGCATAGCCGTAGTTGGAACCCAGTCCACATTGACTCTGCCTGCACTAACTTCTTGCTTCATCCAGCATCGATTGATGTCGACATGTCGAAGCTTTGTATGCATCGTGGCTCCCTCCTTTGTCAACAAATCGACGGTTTGCTGGTTGTCGCACATAATGGAGAGTGGATGGTCAGGTTTAAAACCTAAGGAATCGAGGACTCGGCGCCACCATTGGACGGTTTTACCGGCTTCTGCTAAAGCAAGAAGCTCTGCTTCGGTTGTCGACGTCGTCACTGTCTTTTGTTTTGACGCCTTCCAATCAATTGGGCCGCCGTACAACTTGCAGATATAACCCTCGGAACTTTTCCTATCCTTATTGTCTCCAAACGATGCATCGCTTGCGAATTCAACTGACTTTGCAGCAAGCTGGAGACCTTGGCTTTTGTCATACAAACCTTGGTTTTTGTTATGTTGATGATGATGATCTCTGGTGCCATATTCGATGGCCCAGTACCTGGTTTCGTACAGGTAATGAATGACTCGGTCAATTGCATCAATATGCTTTGGACCGGGGTTTGTCAAGAATTCAGCTAGTTTAGCTGTTGCTTTTGCTGCATCTGGCCGGGTGATGGTAGTTGCATACTGAGCAGATCCAACCTTGGCCTGGAAACCATGAATCTGACTCGGTGATGCCACTCCATCGTACGGAATCAGTTGCTCAGTAGCAGCTAGTGGAGATCCCACTTTCCTAGTGGTGATCAAGTTATATTTAGTTGCCATGCTCTCAATATAGCTGTCTTGACACAACCAAAGCTTCTTTTCTTCTCTATTTCGGAGGATTCGTATGTTCAAGAACCAGCTTGCATCTAGCTCTCGAAGCTCCCATTGCTTCTTGATCTCTTGATCTAGCTTAGCTGCCTGCTTAGCATAGTAGGGATCTGGATGGTTCACAATGATGATATCGTCAACGTAAAAGAAGACGATGATGCCGGTAGTGGTGAAGATGCATGGATCTTCCGGCACTGGGGTAAGGCCTAGTTTTACTAGTACCCTAGTTGCTTCTTGCTGCCACAGTCTTGGTGACATGCGCAGTCCGTATAGCGCTCTGTGGAGTAGCCAGCATTGATCTAATGCTTCGAATCCTGGAGGGCACTTTGTATACACCTCACTTTGTAGCACTGAGTTCAGAAATGCAGTGACTACATCTCTCTGCATCATATCTAGATCAAATGCTGCCACTAGCGCAAAGATAGCCCTCGCTGTCTTGACAGCTAGTGTAGCGGCTCTCTTTTCTTCTGTAGACATCCATTGTAGATCTCCCCTAACGCAGATTCGTGCTTTGAACTTCTCAAGCACGCCGTCGGCATCACATTTGTATGTAAATACCCACTTCAATGGTAGTACTTGTGTGCTTTTGTTGTTCGGGATTGGAACCTGCGAGAAGGTCTCTTTCTTCTTCAATGTCTCGATTTCGAATTCGGCAGCTGTTATGAAGTGCTTAGCGAATTTGTGGCACTTCGCCTGCGTCCAGTTCTCTGGTGGTGGTGGTAATTCGTCACGATGAAGCTTTGTCTCTTTGTCAAATCGCTTATTCATACCTGTGGTGAAGGCATAAAGTAGGCTTGGTGGATCTAATTGACCTGACAGAGAGAGATATGCAGCATAGTCTGGATCCATCTTTGGTCTCCTAGATCTAGTGCCTGCGATGACATTTGACATATTGACATCTCCAGATATGTCTCTCGGTGCTCGATTTGATGACGATGACAATTCTGGTGACGGCGAGTATGCCATTTCTTGCTGGAGCTGTCACTCTATCTCTTCTTCTTCATCATCTCTCTCTTCGTCATCTCTCACTTCGTCATTATCCACCCCCCCAGCTTCGATCGACTGTATGACGGAGATCGGATCTGGTGACGATGATGGTTCTCGAGGTGCTGGAATCGATTGGATCGATGGATTTGGAGATGGTGAGACAATTCGTGATGATGGTGATGTCTCTGCTGGGAAGCTCCCTGGCATGCTATCTGATTGCTCTCTCGGTCTAATAATAGACTGTGGGGTAGGCAAACCAGATGCTGTTTTCAAAGCTGCTTGCAATGGAGTTTTCTCCCTATCAATTTGATCAATTTGATCAATTGCTTCGTCAACTGCTTCGTCAACTTGCTTTTGAAGCTCAGATTCGTCTCTCAGAGCAATTTTTGCGATTGATTTTGGCATCTGGAATTGTATGCCCATCTCATTTTGTGCTTCTTCAGAGGTAAGCACTGTTGGCCATATGCTTAGTCCATCTGTTATGGTACTAATAGCATTTTCTTCATCAGGAATTGGCCTATCTTTCGAATACCGCCTCGATTCATCGAATACGGCATCTCTGACGACGTCTACCCTCCCTATACCAGTACGTCCTTTGTGGGGGAACCATACTTTGTACAGGTTCTTTGAGATATACCCAACAAGATATCCTATCTCTGCTCTGGGTGACATCTTATCTGACTGTACTCTCTTAATGATTCTCGAGTACGTCAAGCATCCATACAACCTTATATTTGATAGATTGATGGTTTGATGTTGAATGCCATCTGGCGCGGCATGCTTCATCAATTCCTTCCAAGGTATGATCCATTGGTTGGTGATTTAGTCGGCGTCCTGTTCAATATATATGCTGCTGCATACATTGCTTCGGGCCATAGATTGTGGGGGAGCTCTGTATCATTGATCAATGCTCTGGCAGTCCGTACTACCACCCCCCCAGATCTCTCGGCAGGGCCATTCATTTCTGGTAAGCCGGGTGGTGAATGCTCAATTGTGCATCCTTCAGCTTCAATCATTGTCTCTACTTCATGGCCGGCACTTCGCTCATTGTCATAGTGAAACACTCTGATCTCAATCTTTAGCCAGTTCTTGATTAGTGCTAGGAATTTCCTAACAACCATCTGACAGTCATTCTTCTTTGTATGTGTGAAGACAAAGTGACATCTAATACCATCAAGGTAGAAATGCGTCATCCAGATATGACCATTATAGGCAAGTTGATTTTGTACTAGGTCAAAATAGACCCTTCCAAATCTACCATATGTTTGGCCTATCTTCCGGCGAGAGATCTGCTTCGGGGCATCTGCTAATTGACAAGCTTCACATACCTGCAATTCTTTGCCTGGGTTGCTTTCAATAGTGATCCCTTCCGTCATCTCTGCCAGCTGAGCAATCCGCTCTTTGCCAATATGGCCTAGGCGTCTATGCCAGGTGTAGATTGATGCTTCTGATTGTGGTTCTTTGGCTGACCTCTTAGTTGCAAAGACTAATTCTTTAGGTTGTGCCAACCACGATAGCTTCAGATCTTGGTAGATCTTAAAGATTGGTTTTCCATCTTTAGATTCAATACAGTTCGTCCTGAAGTTCATCAAGAGCCCCCCCTTTATCATCAATCCATTGGATATCAGATTACTATGGAAATTGGGAGAGTATCTGGTATTGTACAACTCCATTCTCACTGCTGCATTGCTAGGGCTGACACCATAAATGACTACAGTGCCTACCCCGTCAACGGTTGTCTCTGTGTCTCCCACTTTGACGCTGCTTTGTACGTCTTCGAAAGTCACAAATAGCTCTCGATTGTTGCATACATGCATTTGTGCGCCTGTATCTACCACCCACCGTTTCTCAACGGGTTCAAAATCGTTGGTTGTGGTCTGAATTTGGGTGGACATAATGGTGGTGGAGACGTCAATTTGATTGCTTTTCTCTGGATTGCTAGCCAATTGATTGGTAGCCGATGGCTTGCTAGCCTCTGTAGAGAAGAAGCCATATGCATATTCGTCAAAGGTGGCATTTGCTTGTTGAGAGCTTGTCTCTTTGCTCTTTGCCATCTGGATACGTTTGCTATCAACAAGGGCCTTCCAGGTAGGATTAGCTTTCATAGCCTTCTCCCATTTTTGCTTGCATACCGGCATCAATCGGTATGTTGCCGGCCTATTCTCTGCGTATACATCCCAGCATTTCCATGGTGAATGCCTAGAATTAGGCCTTTCACAAGGGCAGGGTTTCTTCCACAGTGGTATTTCTTCAGGCTTTGCTTCTTCGTGGCCTTGCCACGTTGAAAATGCAGCTTTAGAGATCCCCCTTTGTACGGCTGGTCTACCGTGGGTAATACTCCAGTGAGCTTTATACCGATTGAGAAGCTCGGTAAATGACATCTCAGGTCGATCTTGAAGCCTAAGAGTCCATGTATCGTGGAATGAAGGTGACATAACAGAGATGGCATCGAGAAATTGAGTCGGGGCATCGTCTGCTTCCGGCATATCCGCTCTCTTACACCTTATCTGTATAGTCCCCCAGTTCAACAACCATTTGTCAATATCGACATTTCGATCTAATCTCCTATCTAGATTCCTCCATTGTTGACGGAGTCTAGCGGCATTTGTAGGATCACATTCTGAGGCGAATCTTTGACGTAGATTTCGAAGCAAATCGTATGGTGTTTTGTAGTCGATGATAAAAGGTTGGTAGCTAGCGTGAACGCTATTTCGAATAGCTGTCACTACTATGCTTAACCCCTTCTTTTGCTGGGTGTAGGCCGTATTGTCAATGGCCCACTGTGTTTGAAGCATTTAATCTATGCTCAGGCTCGATTGAATGGAAACCGGTACTTTGAAATAATTTATTTTTCCAGTGTCGCCTTGATAATAATCTAGAACGCTTACCGGTCCAACGCTCGATGTCATTCGTAAAAGATAGTGGCTCAAAGGCGAAGTAATACTGCTCCGCACGTTTCCAATATGATTGCTGTTAGCAAGGCGTATTATTTCCAAGGGACATACAAACCATATCTAGCCCAGAGTGAGGGATATTTGCAATGCACTGCTATAAAATGATGTGAATGCAGCCAGTTCGAGGGTGGTCGTTTGATTTTCGCTGGGGTTGGATACGATATATATACTCAAGGTGGAGCATATATATATATATATATATATATATGCTATCGATCGATCCATTCACGTTCCTCAACGGTTAGAGTGAGGCACGACGTGACCTGAGCCCGATAAAAGAAAGCAGCAAGGGATATCCTCTTAGTCTTACTGTTGGCTCCTAGGAGGTATACAGTATTTATGTGGCATAGTTGATACTGAACGTTGAGCATGAGAACCAACACCATTCGAAGCCACTAATATGTAAGAATTAGAAAACTTTAGGCCATGGTGTGACGCTAGAATCAACAACACGGAATTCGTTCGTAACTTGTAGACTCTCCATTCCCACCTTCACAAAATTAGTCACGTTCCTGTTGCCAGCTCTATCAGCTCTGGGAATGTATATCTTGGCCCTGGGAATTCTCTTGCTCCCGGAGACTTGAGTGCGGTTTCTGGGGGCAGAGAAACAGCTTCTGGGAGCCACGTAACCCCCGGGAAGCCCATTGGAGCTTCTGGGGCTTAGTGCCTCCACCTCGAGGAACCAAAGTCATGTTTCTATTGACAGTCTTCTCAACTCTGGGAACCCCAAGTGCGACTCCTGGGCTATGTCTTGCCTTTCCGGGGATTATTGAATAACGCAGATTTGTGCGTAGGTCTGGTGGAAGATTTTTGTGAGTTGATAACCTAATCTGGGAGGAAGAAGATTGACTCCAGGATTCAGAGATAGGGTTCCAGGAGCGCAATAGCTCCCAGATCTAGCAAATGCGTTCCCAAGGCCAGTTCCTATTCATTGAGGAACGTAGAGTGAAGATCCCAGGGGTAGACCTCGGTATCCTAGAAACAGGACATAGCCCCAGGAGCTAAAGAGGAGTTCCCAGGGAATAAAGAGTTCCTAGAACTGCTTTTGGCATTTCCAGGATCAATTTATTGAGTTTCAGAGTTAGATTAACAGTATTTGTCGATTATCTCACTCTTTCTCGACGCCCCATTTTGATTGGTTGGTTCCCGTTTGAAAGTGGATCTGCTTTTCGGCAACCCTCATATTCCAATTGCCGAACGTCTCTCCCATTTTGGATCTCAACAACTCTTAGATCACACACTTGACTATTGCACATCTTTTTTTGAATGACGCAATTTCGTCATCATCCCATTTAAAGGGGCCACCGACGGCACAGAGTCAATAATAATACTAAACACAATGGCCTATCGGATTTCTAAAAAGAAGGCATTTCTTCTTCGCTTACTCCAACTTCAGTATTCTCTTCGAAATTAGCATGGCTCAGTGGACTAACCGTCAAATCCATGTATGCAAGGTCAAGGAATCATAATAACTTTGAGTGAGGTTAACAACCGTCACAGCAGGTGATTGACCATAAAGAGCCGTATGCAATGGATGAATTTATTGAGCCAATAATCGCATTTTACCCACATATTGTGTCTCTCAGTCCACAATATGCACCCCTCAGCTTTGGGAGGACCGGCTGCAGCCACACGAATAGCGTCACAACATATTCAGACCATCCTTTGGTGTGGCATGAAGACCAAGGTACGCCTCAATAGTTTCTTGATAAAGTTTATGACCTATGTTTACATTCTCAGTCCACCGACGCCGTTGTTTTCTCAAGAAACTTCGACGAATTTTTGATCTGAAAGTATGAATACAATAAATACCCAACTGATGGCAGGGTAAACTACCCAGTCAAGCACACTTGCAGGCCCTTGTGTATAACGAACTTTCGTGTGGGAATTGTTTAACTGTACTGTATTTACTGAATAAACGAGAGCCTCGGTGGCGTTTGTTCCAGAAACAACCCCCATGCCGCTTTCTAGCAATAGAAGGAATTTCTCGGCAAAATCTCAGCGTGGTACTCAGGGCCACGATGTCCTCCTCAGCCTCTCTGAATCGAATGTCCCGCTTCCTAGTCAGCAGGAACCGTCTGCGACAAACCAACTCGGGTCACTCGTCTGAAAATCATATCTGCGTGGAACTCGCTGGGTCTTAATTTCGTGCGGGATAGAATTGCCTTTTTAATGGAGCCAACGCGCAGATAGTTTATGAAAAGTCTTTCTGCAACATTCTCGTCATACCATGCTAAGTGTAGTGGTTACGAACTGTGTGTATCGCCAATTTCTTGCTCCGAAGACTATCACTGGGCGCCTTGGTCCAAGAACCACCAGTACGAGTAAGCACATCCGTCTCGATACAGTGTTCGGCGCAGGTTAACGGCAGGTCCATCACACTCTAGGCCGACCAGTTCCAGACTCCTTGGCCGTTCCTTATACATTTAAGAAATGGAATGAGGAGATGGGGTTGATAGTTGTAGACGAGCTGTGGTCAATTCAGTCTCACACCGCTCAGATACGCTTCAGGAATGGGAAAGACCTTGGCACGCTGGTCTGTGGAGTTGATATTAATTCTAGTCCATGTAAAGGGAATGCATCTTGGTAGTCTGATCAGGATATTGCTAAGCTCTGTGGCTATGGGTTTAATAGAGAAACCCCCGCTTCTCTTGCGCACTACAGTTGTTATCTCTTCTCGGTCCTCATCCAAAGCTTGCCGTATTATGTCCTGATCTAGCTCAATCAAAAATAGCAATTGCTCAATTACTAGGTTATCGCAAGTCAATAGATATGGCACATTGACCTACTGTACTAGTGCCAACCGCGAAGGATCGCACCTCAATAGTCGCAACCAATCTGCAATCATCTTTACATGGCGTATAATTCTTATGTACTACTGTGACTTTAGCTTTTGGGGAAAGTCTCCAGTTGTACAAACCGTGCACAAGCATACTGGACTAGACATTACAAATCATCTGCAATGGTGGAACTAATGAAAGGCTTAAAGTACTAGTTTACATATAGTGGGTCGCGACTATAGCCACTCGGCTCGGGCGAGATAGCTTTAGTGTGCACAACCTAGGCAAGCATTGATAAAATTAGAAGACCCTAATACAACGACAAAACTATACATGACTCGCCCTGGCACCAGCTCGGCATTGGGTCAATCAGACCTTTTCCAGTGACCCTCCAACTCAGCGTCCATGATGAGAGTGTCCATATCCAGTAATATTTTCAGTCGGTGAAACAATCGTATCCACAACTCAAGACCTACACGGATTCATGCCTTGCTCTGGCTTACATGGTCGGATATCATAATACAGTTTCGGTCGCATCACTGCTGCCGACGCAGGGATCGCCCGGTCTTCTGGCCCTCTGTAGATTTGTTTGTACATTGTCTGTTCACCTTCTGCACCGATTGCCAATCGGCCCAAGATGTCGACCAGATCGTTGCGAATGGTTTCATTCCAGGTGACTTGGTCATGCGATGAGCGCTCAATAGACCTGCGGAGGCGGTTAGTGCTTTACATTCTCACTCAGTATCGACCACAACTGACTCCATTCGGTTATCTAGTCTGGATATTATTAGAAGGCCAATTCTAAATTATGTCCGTGTGGGATTGTACTTACTCCGTCAGGCATTCAAGAGGAACCGTATTGCTGTCTCCGGATAGCTGAGTTTGCCCACGTATTTCCAAGTCCGTTTCATGTCCAAACACAGTTCTCCGCTGTCGTGCAGCTTCTTGCTCACTCTCATCAGCTGTGTCACTATTTTCCTGGTCGCCGGAGTCATTTTCCTCCTGAGATGGTGACTCGTCCCTTGTTGTATCCCCTGTAGTGATGCTGGACACACTGCCGGTATCCTCAGACTCTAAGGACGACAAAGACAATGCACGTTGCGATCTGCTTCGAAAGTCTGGTCGTCGAAGAGGGCGCGAGACCTTTCGAATTCCGCCCATGTCTGCTTCTGAGTTACGCTGAGGTGACGAGTGTTCCCACTTCTGCTTGTGTGGTAGGAGAAAGCACTCCGGCTTTATAGCAAGTTGTATCGCGGGACCAGAATTGAGTGTTGTGCTTACTCGCGATAAGGGGAATTGCAAGCACACGCAATTTTCACCCATACATTCTGGTTCTGCGCGTAGATATCTATTGATCACTGCATGACTCACGAAGAGTTGGACAAACATATTTCAACGAACTGGTGAAACCATGGGATATTGTCGACAAGTGCACGCTCGTGTGGCTGTTCAACGTTGTTGATTCTCAACGAAGCACAATATACAAAAGTTGAAGGCTTTTGGCTTTCAGAAACTTGAGCTGGGGCGAGTCGTGAGAGTCTGGTACCAGTTTACCAAGCTGAGCCATGGCTCATAAACACGCGGTAGCCAGCTTCTACGCGCAACACTACGATCATTTAAACTCGACAACCCTACATCTTCGAATTCACTGTCTGCTGTTTTCTTCGCCCTTTCGTACCACTTTTATGACTTGCCCGAGCATCACCATGTCCCCACATAGCGCATGCGGCTGGCCAGAGTGGGAAGAGAAAAATCTCTCTCTTGGCTGGATGCCCATCGGGACCTGCCATGGAAAGCCCTCTCCGACGCATATTATGAAAGGTATCAGGTGGATCCAAGCGTTGAGTCTTTACGAGGGAAAAAGTACCATATTCTGCGCCAGCAGCATCGCACTGGCGCCAAAGTTCCCGGACGTTCAGGCAAACAAAAGCGATCAGGCGACATGCGGCGCTCGCTGGTCGATAGCGGTGCACGGTCTACTCTGCCAGACAATACCTCTGCCCAAAGGAACATTGACAAGTGGTTTCAAACAATTCTAGCGGCCGGCCCTAGCCAGTCTGGCGACAGCGATAAACCAGCTAAAACGACACGCTTAGAAAAATGTACGAAACACTTCCATTCTTCCTATATTAGACGCTGACATTTGCCACAGGCCGCGTGACGCCAGGACCGCTTCCGTACCCGCCTAAAAGAACACGATCGTCAGCCTGGATGTGGGACTATGTACAGCGTGTCTGTGCCGCCAGGAAACTGAGATACCGGCGAACTGAACGTCCACACTAGCAGCATGTCATCAGCTGGAGCGCTACATTGCTATGTCGAAGGAACAGTGGCCAACCATTTCGATAAAGTAGTCCTGGTGTATTTTATCACCATAAAGGCAGTGATTACCCGACAATAGATCATCAGCATGAGAGATATGTATCACTTCATGGCCTCCGTATAGGAAGGAGCAATCACCCTTATTTGGAATTACAACAATAGTGAGGAAGTTCCAAAGCCAAGGGTGAACATTCGAGCATGATCGTGATGCCTCTGATAAGGCCCGGCTTCACAGTTTCATCTTGTCATTCTAAACCAGGAGCATAGCCCACGCGGCCTGCAAAATACTGCGAACAGTGCATAAGGATTCATGGTACGATGAGTGTTCCCATAGGGAGATAGGACAGTGTAGGAAGGGGCTCTGGGACTGAAAACCTTGTTAGCTCAAGAAAATATGCCTGATTGGATTTGATTTGAATCGGTGGGCGAAAGCAGAGCGATCTATGGAGTGAAACGTCCGACTTGCTTTTGACCCACGCCCTAGTGACATGGGAATCAAGTTTGACACAGACCGCGGAACCACGAGCGGGACTGCCGATCAGTAGCGGAACCGCAAATCAATTCGAGAGCTCGTTTGGATGAACCATGGAAATGCTCGCTCGGTGAGAGAATGCGGTTGTAATGAAGAATTCAAGTCTGGGATTTTTCCCACCTTCTTTCTGGGCTGATCGTGATTAAGCATCGTAGCCTAAAAGAAAAGAGAACTGGATCAGAATCACCATAATCTCCGTCGGCTGATATACAGGATAAATTTAATAGGAAAGGCTAAAATTTCACTAGAGACATTCTCTAAATTCAGCGTCATGCTTAGACCTCTTCAAGTCCCATGGGACTAGACTTGACCTAGTCCCAAATCCCAGTGCACCCCACTCATGCTTCCATGGGGATTCCCTAATTTCCCGCCAAGAAGGTATGGATAAAGTCGCTGACAACTCATTCAAAATTACAGTTATTTACACCTGTTCTAGCTATCTGAGGGTTCACACTGTTCATCTTGATCCCGTATGAAATTATTTGACACTACCACATAGTTTCTCCCTACTATAGATATGAAATTCGGATTTTGATGTTTTAAACATATCCATGGCTTTTCAAAGTAAGTTCGTGAATCGTGCTATGTGTTCCCATAAAAATATATATATTCCCTAGAGGATAGTTGGTCAATGTTTTTAACAACCATGAAGTGTGGAACATCCATTTTCATGCCTCTAAGTTTACTTTTATTCTTTAGTAGATGCTATTAATTGTTGGATATCTTCAATTTCACACCTTAGCTTTGTCCCAAGCCCTGGGACAAACCCTCTAGAAAACTCATGGTGGACGAAAACTTCATACTAAAATACTGTTATTTATGTGTGTTTCGGTGTCGTCACTTTTATCATTAAATAACATAGCTTCTTTACATCGTATAGTATTAGGGAAGTTAATATATTATTCAAGTCCTTGTTGCGAAATCATATGTCAAGGAACCACTTGGAATATAGAAGTGTGGTGGCTTATAGATGAAGGAAATGGTTGAACTTGGAATCATATAGAAGTGGTAGAGTAGAATATATATTTTTCAATGGAGGATATATATTCAAACCTACTTTCCATTATTACCATTTCTGACCGCGGTCAGAAATCATACCTCTAGGCTTTATGAAGGTCTTATTCCTATATACCTATCAGTATAAAGATTGAATTTTGAACTTGTGGGGGATCGTAGATACCCCCAAATCTAATCAGCTCTTTATAATACGGGACTCCCATGGAACTCCCATGGGACTCCTGTAGCGCTCCCATCCGATAGTCCAATAGGCATACTCTATTAAGTGGGTACTAACCTATTATCCGATCCGCGGTTCAGCTGCCCTCGAAGAGAGTGATTGGTCCTCCGTCGAGTGGGAAGCTGTTACTCTCTCTATCTTGTCTATAGAACGTTCTAGAAGCTATGTCTTCTGTCCTGCATAAACCTTCCTCGTAGAAAGCATACTCTCTTTGGGCCGACCCATCCTCTCCATCTGCCAAATTTAGATCGCTAGTCTGATATATCTAGCAGATAGCTTGTAGAAACTATACTACTTATGTAAGGACAAGATGGTAGATCTAAACAAAGACTCCGGTTTGTGCACTAGAGGCCGAGAAACCGACTGGTCCCGGCCGACCCACAAAGTTTATTTCAAGCACCAGTGCATCTTGACCATTACTCTGGCGACCGAGAATATTTACGAATAAAGTTGTTTCCTTCTACAATATAATATAATTCGCCTGCGTGAGATCTTGGAGAGAGTACCCGATTTTCCCTCTGAATTCTCGGACTCTGGGACAGGTTTAATCTATATATTTGCACTGTTTACAGTCCCATGGGAGTCCCGCCAAGCTCCCACGGGACAGGGCTGGCACCTTGGTCCCGCCGCTTGGCGCTCCCGTGGGACTATCTGGGAGTCCTATATGGTCCTATGGAACTACTCCCACGGAGTAAATGTGGGAGTTGGCAAGGTCTAGTCTTGTGTTCTAAAATCGTTATTGAAAATTCCATATAGTTTGACATTTTGGATGGGGTGACGGACCAACCGTGAATCACGTTACCACTGTCCGGCTTATTCAGCGGCCATTCAAACGCGATCTTCGTTTCGTATGGTAAACCGGACCAACTCGGGATACCAACTGTATTATGCCAAGATCCGGCATCGCCGTCCCTTATTTTAGTCACACAGCCACATTAGCGCCGCACATTCAGCATGCCTAGACTGTTATTGTAAGTTGTCCCCCTAATTGGGGCATCCGTATCTTTGAAATCCGAGACCTCATGTGAGAACATAAGTGTCACTTGGAAGAGACAGTAGATAAAGATAGAGGGTAAATGGGTGATCAGGAAAAAGAAAGCCTAAATCTAAATTCAAGAGCAGTACAGAATAGTTCATATCCTCGGCATTCAGTAACTGTCTAACAGAAGGATCATAGGATCTGCAGCTCTCATGGTCTTTTGACAGGAGAATGGAAAGCTAAACCCGTGTCGGGGAGAAGGAAGGGTCGAACTCGGCTACGCCCAATGGGTAGGTTCCCTGCATGAGTCTTGGGAAATGTGATCTGTGGGTGCAACGGATATATCAGTGATTGGTGCCATCACATCATCTCTTAGAACCCCTGCGAAGGGACGGTGAGTTGGTTAAACGGCTAAATAGATCCATCAATGACGTAGCCATGGAGCTCTTTACTATCATCGAAAGTTAAGGGGTAGAAATTTGAATGAACCACAGCCGACTAGATTACCTCCCATAGTGGTATGACGGAACGTGGTCATTACAGTACGGACTAATACGAGTATAGCCAGTTGAGCACTTGAGAGAGTGTTTCTTATACTATAGAAGGTGCAGAATAAAAAGAGGTTTGGGGCTTAGTAAGGTTGTTGCGAGCCTTACGATCATGGTTGAAATCAGGCATACGAGGATGATGAATATTCCCCGGTGCGACCCTCTGCGCATGGACCCACTGTGACGCGCACGCATGCGCAAAGGAGCGATTGATCATCTGCTTTCTCTTGCGAAGCTTCTGGATAACCCTTTATATACTCTTCAATGGTACTCACTACCTTTGCCTTCTGGTGCTTCAGCAATTACAGTTAAAGTCTAATTTATACAAGCATCATTTTTCAAAACTCGAATGTCTTTCCAACCGGCACCATGGCCCCCTCTCGTCGGCGTGGACCCTGGGACCCTAAGGAAGACCAAATGCTGCTTCAAATCATGAGTGAACATGAGAACAACGACTGGGTGCGGATATCCCAACACATGCACAAACGCTCGCCCAAGCAATGTCGCGAGCGCTATCATCAGAACCTCAAGCCGTCACTGAATAAAAAACCCATTTCCGAATTTGAGGGGCTAGTGATAGAGCACATGGTGAACGAGATTGGGAAGCGATGGGCAGTCATCGCGCGCCAGCTCGATAACCGTAGCGATAACATGGTCAAAAATTGGTGGAACAGTCGCATGAATCGCAAGAGGCGTGACCTGTCCATTGTTCCCGACTCGCACACACACAAACGCGGCCTTAAGAGTTACGGTACCCGGGCACCAGCCATGGTGCAAACCCACTCCTGTTCCTCAATGACCTCCAAGCCTTCATGGATGAATTCTGGTTGGTCCCCCGTTCCAGAGCGGCGCCCACGCTCGTGCAGGGGGCCTGTACCGACGGCAACCCACCAACCATCTCCGTCCTACACTCTCCCATCCATCACTCAGCTGATGGGGACTGCGTTGGCTTCTCCTTGTCCCGTCCTATATGATACCTCGAGCGCGATGTCCATTGAGTCTCTCTGTATGCCCTCAAACTGCAACGCTTCCTGCTCGTTCCCTCCCAAGTCTCTTCCCTCGCCTCAATTCTTTCAATATACTTAGGCTTCCGTAGAACCCACAAAGCCGACCTCAGGAGGGGGGGAGCAGCATGGCCCATCGTGGGGGCCCATTCTTTGATAAGCAGTGCAAAAAATACCACTTTGCCGCAACTACACAATTAATGCATTTTTTTTGCTTGTAAACATCATTTAGGTTTTTTTGGTTAGATTTTTCTTTTCTTTCTAGCTACTCTAGCTTTTACTTCTTTCGTCTGTTTGTGCTCCGACGTTTTCTTCGAATGTGGAAAATGTCTCGGCTTTCAAATAACTATATATTTCTTAATTAGTGGGCTGTTGAATATGAGACACATTCGACGTCCCCAATGACATCGTAATTTAGCTTCTCATTGCACCCTATGCGAACTATCAAGCATGCGAGTCCCACACCATGTACGCATCATTTCTTTTCCATTTGATTATGCAAGGTATAAACGAAGTCTTTGAGTTGACGCATCAGGTATCCATATGTATTGGTTGGTCTACTTGGAATTGTCTCAAGAAGCACTTGTACCAAGCCCGACCTCTCATAATCAGCCCAGCCCCGCTGATAGGCCACATATCGACACCAGTAGAATACTAGCGCCTCCCCGAGTAGAATTCCGGGGCAGCGATACCACAGTGTAACGGCCTGGGATAGAGTGCGTCGGTGCGCTGAGACGTAGTCCGTTCCGAAAATATCGATGCTTACATCACGGGTGTAAGTCCGTAGAGGAACACCGAAGGCTCTTGCCAGACCAGAATCGGCGAGCTTCAGGTTGCCATCACGGTGGATGAGCAAGTTCTGGGGCTTCAGATCAGGGTGCAGGATGCGGCAACTATGGCAGTCCAGCTGGGCCATAGACTTCTTCACCATGCATCGCCCGGTCCCAGGGTTGCCATGGATGTGGACTCGTTGGGAAGAGGCCCATGGAGAGCTCAACGTCTGACACTATTCTGTACTCGATCGTATTAAAGAAATGAGAGTCGAGGAAATTGGAGTGACGCAGGCGGGATGGATGATGGGAGGAATAGGCTGTGGCAAAACCATAGGTAACCGCGGATAACCAAAACCGCAACCGCAAACCGCACTGCGGGCGGCTGTGGTTTTCACTTCCAAATGATGATAGTCAGTGCATCTTGAGTAGATAATTCGCAATACTGATTCACTCACAATGTATTTCCAGGAGACCGATCCGTTCAAGCAGCATCATGTCACCGTGACGCCACCCACGTGCCCATCTGTGACCCTCTTCAACCACATCATCCAGACGCCAGCTTCAGCCAGAAAATGAGATTTCCAAAAGACCACCAGAGATCCAACTCGATTTGTTGCTATCCGCACTATTCTATCCCTAAAATTTTACCCAGGTTGTTCTGAAACACACATTCAGAGATTTTCACCTCGTCAGTAGGGTTCCGAAAGGAATAAAGGAATGCGAATATACAACATAATCATATTCGCAGTCCGCGAATATGAATATATGAATTTTTTATTCGCGCGAATAAACGCATTATTCATATTCGCATTCATATTATTCATATTATGAGATTTCTCCGCATTAATACTTTGTCCGGTACAGCGGTTATCGTATTACCGAAATGCGCTTAGTGGTCGATTTCACAATACCATCACTTCATCAGCAACGCTGAGCTATGAATTTCCATTGCAAATATATGCTGGGAGGTACAACCTACCTATGTAGAGTTGACCAGCTTGATGTACCATAGTGGATCTTTTTGAGACATGATACTCGTTCACGTGGGTCTGTCCATAGAAACTTGATACCGGCCAGGAAGATCCGTTAAAATTATATATATCTGTCAACCTAATTGCAAATCATCTTAGGCAATTAAACGAATAGATCCTCTTAGTTCCCTGATTTTATTCCAATCCACTCTAAACTTGGTGCACAACTTAGCCTTGAGAAATGGCACGTAAAAACGCGTTTGCTCCACGACCCAGAGCCTCCAATGACCCTGGCTGCATTTGTTTACGTTCAGAATCGTCAATGTCGCGTTGCAGAAAACAGAAAAGAGATCTATCAACTTTCCACGTCAACGAGGGCATATAAAGCGCGAACATGACTGGGCTTGTCAACCATCATCCTATCCTCAAGTCCCCTATCAGTTTCTAACCCCAGCCCAGGTAGCTCAAGGTATGTGATGCATCACCGTCGATACCATTTTGATATACTGATACCAGGAAACAGTAGCATGGCATCTATACCTAATCCGTCCATGCGGAGAACGCGTGGTCTTCCACGTCGAGACTATAATGCTCTACACAATGGCCTGGTTTCGTTACCTTCGGAGCAGTCTGAGGAATCTACCTTTGAAATAAGACGCCCTTACTCTCTTGAGCCTTCCCCACCTAGGAACACCGAAGACACGCCTCGGACGAAGCAGTCTTATTCTTTGCTTAGCTCTTCGCCCTCCCCGCTTGATCCTGCGTTTTCGGAAAGCAGGAGCAATACTAGTAGTCCGCACCCACATAAAAGACGAAAAACCAAGTCGTATTCTAGTTGGACCATTGAGCACTTTTGGACCACAGATCTGGATAGCACTTGGTGTCGGCAGGGTGGCCCACTGAAAAAAGACCGACTGCTGATTTGCAAACATTGCAGCTGGTCCTCCAGAGATTCGTCGCGCTATGGTTCTACTTCGAATTTGTTGGTACATCTCCAGAAAAAGCATCGTATCAAGTCTGGGGCCGACTCCATCTTCTTACCCGCGGTCGAAGGAAGCCTCGACCGGTTCTTGGAGTCGCCGAGAAAGAAGGTTGGCGTTGAAGAAATGCTAGTCCGATGGGTCATTCAAACAAGACAGCCTTTCACAGTGGTGGAGCATCCGGCTTTCAGGGCACTCATTGAAGCAACGGGGGCTTCTTTGCCCATCAAGACTGCTGATACTCTTTTCAACCGAATCAAAGAGGAATTTCATTCAAGTAGGGCTTCCGTGAAAGAGGAGCTTGCCAGGAGCAGCCGCACACTCGCTTTGTCTCTTGACGTTTGGACGTCGGAAATCCAGATTGCGATAATGGGTATCCTTGGCCATTGGATCACCCCCGATTTTGAAAAGCGAGATGAACTTCTCGAGTTCACCGAGATCAATGGACCGCATTCTGGAGAAAATCTAGCGGAAGTTGTGTTGAAGATGCTCGCCGAACTGGACATCGCGCCAAAGCTCCTGACCACCACAGGAGACAATGCGGGCAATAACGGGACGCTCTGCGATAGCCTGCATGACCAGCTCCTCAAGAAGTATGATAATGACGATGACCGCTTTTGTATTAGGCCTCTAATGCGATTCCGCGGACGACCGAGCTTCATTCCTTGCCTTGCCCATATCCTCAATCTGATTTGCAAAGATGTGTTAGGTTCTTTAAGGGCTGATTCGGCTAGAGAAGCAAAGGAGATCCTGGACGACATGGCCATTCATACTAGACCAGCATTCAACTCCATTCACAGCACGAAAGGAGCAATCATGAAAATACGACTTCTGACGCTATGGATCGCCCGTAGCCTACAGCGCCGCCAAGATTGGAAAGACGTATCACCTGGAAAACAAGTCAGTTATGATGTTGACACCCGATGAAACTCGACGTATATCATGATTCAAGATGCCCTTCGGCTACAAACTGAGCTGGGGCAGTTTGTGCGGATACATCCAAAACTTCAGGCCTTCCAGCTTACCGATGACGAATGGTCGACACTTCAACAAGTAGCCAAGATCCTCAAGCCGTTCTGGGACCACAGAAACTCCGTTTCAAAGGCATGCCCAACAATTGTGGAAGGTCTACCGATTTACTGGAGTTTGGACGATTTGTTAACTGACGTTCGAAATGCGGAGGGAGATTTGAAGACGTGAACATTGAAAATTCGCGATGCGGTGGAAAGAGGCATTCGGAAGATGAACAAGTTTGCTAGGAAAATGGACGACAACCTTCTTTACTATGTGGCTTCCGTGTTGGATCCGCGCATCAAATCGTCTCTGATTGTGTCTCAAATGAGCGAGCAAGATTCGGGGCTTATCGTCTCGCAAGTGCGGGAATTTCTTAATAAAGAATACCCTCCAGAGCCATTTGCGTCGTGTGAAGTTGACCATCCACGTCCAGCAGGGATGTCGGAAACAATGTGGAGAACTCTGGGCAAAGTCCAGCCATCCAAAGAGGCATCTTTGTCGGATATTGATAAGTATTTGGATTCCCCGCCGGTCAACTGGTCCCACCACATGATCGGCGATGCGGACGCAGAATGGGTCCTAAAGTGGTGGAAGGCTAACGCGTTCAATTTTCCACTCATGGCAAAAGCCGCTCGCGATTATCTACCCATCCCTTCGGCAGAGGTCGGGATTGAACGCGAGTTCAGCAATGCTCGAGATGTCTTGGGCCTCCGAAGGCATTGTCTGAACGCGGAGACTATGCGATGGCTGATGCTATTGAGAGGAAAGTCTTAGACATAAAACTCCAGTGGTGCATGCATGTAATTTTCAGTGCTTCGAAATTCAAGACAGGCACATAGTTCGCCATGGAACAAAGTGTCTGATCATAATTGATGTATTCGGATGTAATGAAACGAATGGTAATGTATGGTATTTTATTATATAAATAAATCTGAATTAATGTCAGGATGAGGAACTGATGTACTGGCTAGTACTGAACATGTCCAATATAATCAGGTGATTGATTGTAGGTGTTAAAGATCGGTTGAACGATCCCAGGGGTCTATACAAATAAGCTTCGGCGTGTTACAACACCGTACTTCCGAACGTACCCGGAATACCGTACAAATACTAGGGGGAATTGGGTGGACGATGAATAAGCCTGTCCCAAATGGTCCTAGTGGTATTTGACCACTCTCTCAGTTCGTCAATTAATCATATATTCATGAATATTGCGAATATGAATAAAGGGCTTATTCATATTCATATTGTTCAATTCATATTATTCATATTCGCAAATATTCATGAATATTCATGAATAATCATATTCATTTCGGATCCCTACCCCTAGGGATTCCACTGACCCCCGACGCGGTTGACTCTGACTCGGGTCGTTTGGTGCTGGACTCCTGACGATGACAGGCTCTCTATCGGTTGATGATTCGCTTGCCGAGTGGACAGAGTTTGTTTCGGTATTTGCCAAGGGGACTCGGAGTGGACGAATCAATGCGTCTAGAGTTCCTTCGTTTCGACTGCATTCATCAGCATCCGAACATTACAGAATTGAGACCATCTATATTACCACACACAGCATGACGTGCCAAAGCCTGTATCTCGCCTTTCCAACCACTCTTCCGCGCAGGATAGATGGCAAT
>JAHAQQ010000119.1:0-55283 GCA_019190355.1 Penicillium palitans
CCGCTATTTCAACAATCTGAGCGGTAATGATGACTAAGCGTAATATATGGTATGCCGAGTACTCGAAATCATGTGATGTACATGGTATAATACCATGTAAAATCCATGTATTCAACCTTGCACTTTGACACTTATGAAAAACACTTAAACCCCATGTCCTTAGTAAGCAGGAGCTGATGTATTGACAAGTGATTAATACCTTATATTCAACAACTCACTCCCATCCGTTGAAACACGAAATGAAACAGTATATCATATTCGAAAGCAAAAGGCAGATGGCGTTTCCTCAAAACAATAACCTTGAAATTATCTTATGTGTGGTTGCTAAATATGTTCTTTCCCAGGTAGATTCAAGGTAGGGATATGGTTTAATTTATTGCATCGACCGTTGAAAAAAAAAAGGCGCAAAGTAATGATAACAATGAAAACCATCAGAATCATAAAAATAGTAGGAATAAATAGGAATAGTAGAAAATCAGGCTCCTCTACAGCCAAACCACAAACGTCAGATACGAGGGTAAGGCCAAAAATAACCACTTCAGACACAGGATTAACAACATATTCATATCGATTGATTAGCATGTACATCTTCAATCATCATAATCAGACTAAATAAATGGCGGATTGACACTATCCGAGCAAGCACGAGGGGTTTGGGGGGTGGGGGTTGGACACACTCCGATGCTGGTGGTTATCTGTTCGTAGGGGTAGCAATGGGTGCAATATCGTACATTACAAGGGCATCCGCTCGCAATCTTTACGAGATGGGAACTGATAACTAGTAAAACAAAATTCGAATCTAGTTATCAGGTTGATATAGCTATCTATTCCACGCTGTTGGGATTTGGATTCCCAAGGTTAATCGCGCAATATGAAAATACGGACCCACATGCCTGATCTGCGGCCGGGAACTACCCGATGCCGGAACGGTGCCGTGTTGAATTCAAGGGATCACCGATGTATGGACTGATAGGTAATGGTGGCATATTCTTGAACTCTCAATGAAGCTGGATGATCCCAGCCGGGTATAGTCATGGTCTTGGCGGATAATGTACAAATACAGCTGCATTTCCGGTCACCGGGTGTGATCTTCCAGGGCACCCCAGTTGGTCGTCGAATCTAGCTGCTGCGACCATTCATCCATCAAACATGAGGTCTTTTCCAATGCTGAAGCGGGTAGTCTGGATTGGCCTGCTGGTGTTGGGTGCCACCAACACAGCTTGTTTTCCCACCCAAGTCGGTGGACTCAATTTGTTGCGTGCCTCAACGAAAGACGTCTCGGAGGCATTACAGGTAGGGAACGTGACTTCCGTTCAGCTGGTTGATGCCTATCTTGCTCGAATCGATGGGCATAATGTTAAAGGTGAAGAAGGTTCCCGATCTCTTAGTCATTATCTCTGGTATGAACCTATGGACTTTTGAGAACTGATTCGGAAACTGGGACCTTAGGCCTTGGCCTCCGAGCCGTTATCGAGACAGCACCCATTGATAAAGTGCGGGCTATTGCACATCGTCTGGATGCTGAACGCACAAACGGTCAAGTGAGGAGCCCTCTCCATGGGGTCCCAGTCTTGGTCAAAGACAGTAAGTGGATGCGGAGGGAAGAGCGGGGGAGTAATACTAACGTGTCTAGACTTCGACACCGCTACGGAACTCGGCATGAATACCACAGCTGGATCGTTTGTATTACTCAAGGACGGAGGCGAGGTTGTGGGAGATGCATTCGTCATCAAACAACTTCGCAATGCTGGCGCTATCATTTTGGCCAAGGCTAACCTCATGGAGGTGGGTAGCTGTGTATATATTTCCCCGAGTTTCGAGAGATCGCTTACTCCTCATAGTGGTCTGGAATTGCCGGCGTGAATGCATCTGCATGGAGCCCCCGAGGAGGACAAGTCTCGTCGCCCTTCGTGGCTGGCGGTTTCGCGGCTGGCGGTGATCCTGGAGGCAGCTCTTCCGGCCCAGGTGCTGCTGTGGCGGCAGGGTTTGCGCCCCTGGCATTTGGATCGGACACCGAAGCCAGCATTGTCTTGCCATCCAGCCGCGGTGCCTTGTACGGCCTCCGACCATCCACCGGAATGACGAGTAGGACTGGAGTGGTTCCCATTTCGTCTTCCCAGGATACTACAGGTCCTCTCGGCAAAAGCACTTGGGATGTCGCCGTGTCCCTGAGCATCATGGCGGGTCTAGACCCCGACGACCCTTATACCATTCCCGCAGAACCCTTTCGACAGGATGACTATACCAAATTTATCAATGCCAATGGGTTCAAAGGCCTCCGTATCGGCGTGGTCCGGGAGCCCTTCTTCGAGAGCGAAACCGCCCGGCAACGGCTCATGGTCTCGTCTTTCAACGAGTCTCTCGCCAAAATGGCGTCCTTGGGTGCTACGGTCTTGGAGACACCATTGCCAAACAAGGACAAGTGGAACTATACATTCGTTGGAGGTCCCGAACGAGCGAATAATGGAACCATTCAGATCCGTGAGTGTAGTCGACATGGATGGAAGTGCGATTTGCTGACCTGTTCTTTCCCCAGAGTATGACCTCAACTATGACATGGCACATTATTTGGCGACTCGACGTCACAACTCATCTCTCAGCTCCCTCCAGGACATAATCAACTCCATGGTTCAATGGTGGAGTCTCGAGTCACCAGAAGGACAGTGCTGCTTCCCTACGTTCATCGCTGCTGACCAGGTCGGGGATCGCGAAACGTCAGGAGAATATTGGCTTGCAAAATACGCCCAGGAGCGTCTCTACGAAGAAGGACCAGCTTTTCTTTTCCGGAACTACAACCTCGATGTTATCGTCCTGCCGACCGAGTTCAGTTCCGCCCGCCTCGGTGCCGTCGGCCGCCTTCCCGTTGGTAGCGTGCCCCTCGGATACGATGATATTCAGCTGCCTTTTGGATTGGCATTTGTTGGACAACGCTATAATGAGGGCACTGTTATCCGTGCTATGTCTGCCTATGAGGCTAATTTCCCTACACGAAAGGTACCTACCACTCTAAACTGAGAACGTGTTTCTTACGCCACAACATGCTGTCCGCGGTCATCAGATTCGAGCCAGTTATGGCGCTGGCAGATGGTGATTTGCACAGTCAATTGGATCGTTGGAGAGCCACCATGTGGCAGTGACGGCATCAACTCGCGATGCGACGGTTTCGACTGACCGGCTTAGCAGATACGATTACGTAGGAACCGGTGCTTGTCTCCAATTAGATAGAATATAAAGAGCCCCATTTCACTATTTGGATCTATCAGGTACGGTGACTTTTCTGTCCGGAAACCACTAGAGCAGTAATTTGATTTTAGTTCGATCTGAGTTCTAGATTTAGAGCTATACCAACATTCTCCGTCGAAACAGAAAGGAATCGGTAAGCAAAAGGTAATGAAAATGAAATCATAGGTAGGGTAGCGGTTATTCTTTTTTCAGGTGAGACTACAAGGGTAAGGCCGAACCATCGTTGATACTGTTGAAGATGCTTTTGAACAGCCATTACCCCTTACTGAACGGGAACTGTATCCCGTATCCATAAAGAGAGTTTACTGCCGCTTCACAATTGCGCTCTTACTCTCTTACGCATGCGCCTCTTAGAAAGCCTTCTTCAGCCACGATATGACAACGATACTTTCTGATCGGACCGAAATGTCTTTTCTTAGCGCGATACGTGATCCCCGGCTTCGTCCGCCGTGTATCTGGGTTAGTGATGATGGGCGTATATGCCCTCATGACGTTTCGATGGACAGTCGCAGCCCTCGCTAGCACCGAGCTACTTGCCTTGGAGGATAATATCTCTAAACCCACTCAAAAGAAACTCTCAAGGATCGCCATTTTTTTATTGTGTGCAGATTGCAGGGTTCATAAGATTCATTGTGCAGAAATTGTTCGACGGCTCTATGAAAAGTATGAACAGCCACGACGCTGGTTGTTCACTTGTGACAGTCGTCTATACCACTACAGTATCAGGGGGGGGGGGGGAATAGGGCTTCTCCAGCAAGGCATACAACGAGGTCTTTTGAACCCCGATCGACCAGATGATGATAGCTAGGAAGAGTGGGATGACTTTGAATATATGAAATGCTGTACAATAGCTCAGAGGAAAATAAAAATTCATGTCCAGAACAAAGAGATTTGGCGTTATACTTCAAACAATGAAAGCATGGACTTGACTGACTAGACCTTTGATAGCTAGGAAGGCCTCTGTAGATGCAACGCCACGTAAGGTACCAAATACTACTGCATCATTCTCATGTAGTTCCAAAGCTACTCTTCTAGAAACAATGCATTTTTCCTGCCCACATTCACCAAAAGGACCCATTCCCATTCGTTCCAAGTCAAAGAGCAAGCCTCTTTGTAAATGCTACAGCAAGTCCGGTCTCCTATTTGCAGTCGAATAATGCATCAAGCGAGGAAGGAGATTTGTTTTGAAGCTGTGATTCTTTCAGTTCCAATCCCCGGAATGTGCGGTATATGAGACTCTCGGCGAATCGGGCCTGGGCTTGATTTCTTCTGTTGGTTGTAACAAAGGACGACCTTCCAAAGCCATACATAATCAAAAAGTGAGGATATGCGGCCCAAGTATGACTTTCTGGTCCACCAGATGAGATGAATAGGGGTGGTTCTTTGCGAAGGAGGAGATGCAGAATAAACTAGGGGCATGGTAAAATTGTGAGGGCAAAGCTGACTCTTATATTCTGCGGACACCAGTGCCTGCATCATGAAGATTGAAGCAATGCGAACATTCCCTAGTTGCTGCGATTACTTTCATGTCATTTGTAGTCAGTACAACGGCAGGCATATTCGGGGTGTACAGAAAGAGCCCGGGAAAGGGATCAAAATCCCTTGGTCCGGTTGATGGAGCAAGTCGTCTGCACGAAGTCGCAGGTTGGTAGGGCCAGTAGCCTGGTCCGCGTATGAAGCGCAGGAAATATATAGACTTCTTGGCACCGGGTCCGCGCAAATTGGTATATTCGAACACGATTCACCTGGTGACGCAGAGGGTTTAGCTTGACGACAGTGGTGGCATCATCTAAATGAGGGTTGACTAGGGACGTGATGGTTTTGCTGTTAATTATGGAGCGATCGGCTTCAGTTAAAGTGCCTGTTCTCGCTCGTGATAGGAGCTCACGAAATGGAGCATATTCTGACTGTCTCATTTGCTCATCTAAGATGATTACGTGTTTGAAATGATGCCAGATAAGACGACCATGTTCATTCTCACCGGACCCTCTTCTCGGTTCCTTCCATAGTACTGGGCCCCGGACAGGTGGGAACTGGAAAAAGTCGCTGATAAAGATGATAACGGGAAGGCCACCGAAATGATCATGGGAGGATCTGTCGAGGGATTTAGCGATCTTGCAGTGGTATCAATCACGCTGATCATGGTCAGATCCGTCATGCTGACTTCGACCATGAACATGATGGTCTTGCAGGATCAGAGCCGTCTCACTCTCGCTTTCATTGCGGTTCGGCGGGCGCGGTCGATGGATATCCCTAAAGATGTATGGTGCGTATTCCCGCCGATATTATCGGCTGCCGTTCCCGTTGGCGCCATATGGATCACCTCGTCTTTCCGTCCGATCATGTTCATACCAGCGACAATTGTGTTGACAATCTGGCGCTTTCCGGTGCCTCCCTCGCCTCCGACATAGAGAATGAGCTGTTCGCGTGGTGTTGAATCATAAGGGTAGTCGGCCCCGACGCAGGAGAAAGGATCTTCTCCTCGACCATTCGTTTTTTCCGATTTAGGGGAACCGCTTCACTGACCAGAGTCGTAAGGGCGGCGCCAGTGGGATTCTGGCCAACCCGGGATTGGTGATCATCGACAGCACGAACCATATCGGAGTTAGCCACGGTAGGTTGCAAGGATGCTATCTTCCATCTGGAGGTCGAAATTGTCAAGTGCAAAGCTTGAGGCTGTAGCCCCGCGATCCGCTCTTTCCTCCTGATCAAGGCTAGCGAACCCTTTCAGTTGAGATCCCCGTGACTATAAAGTGAATGGTGGGACGAATTTTAGGCCGGATGTTTCGTACGCAGGAATGTGTAAGACATCGAGCGACCGAAGATCTTGAAGAGGCAAGCTTTGAGGGCTATCACGCGAGCAAGGGAGGGATCCGCCGTGCAGGGACTAACGTCTCTCGATGTCACGCTTTGCTGATGCAGTGGTAAGCTGCGATCAATGTTTCCGCATTAAAAATTTCATTCTGTGGACGGAAAAATTCTTCTCCTTCACCATCTGAACCAAAACTTGCGGGCTGTCAGTCGTCAAAATCATGGAGAGATGTGTCAGCTGCACCGTTTGCTGACTCCCACAGTCTTGCATCAGCCTGGCACTCTTAGTTGGATTTTCGTAGAAGATTGATGTTTCTTGCAAATTCCCGGTTGTGTAATGCGAGGGTTGGCTCAACGGCCGCCAAGACTTGAACGCAGGCGTCCCATTTCGTCGCATACCGTAAGAAGTGATTTGAGCATGAAGAATTGTTGCACACCATAGATTTTCCTATACCGGCTCAGGACATTGATATAGAATCTTTGGCAAAGGCAGTATTCCTACCAGACGATGTTACTTTTTTCTTTTTCTGGAATTTCGATGGCCCAAGGTGCAGGTGAGAGATATGGTCTTTTTTCCCACGCGTTCGGCGAAAGAGTGGTCTCGCAGGCGTTGCACAAATACTGGAGAAGCAAGATCAGGTCCCATATTCCTTAATTAATCTCTGACGGTCATTCAGGACTGCCGCTACTAAGCACCTGACCGCTCTTCTTAACCACTTAGCCACTTTCTAAATTCCAGAACTCCCGACAATCAGCATTTTGAGAGACGGGTATTATCCGATTCGTGATCGAGGATCGGCAATTTCCCGGATCCACAACTGTTCGCCATCACAAGAAATACCCTTTATCAGTATGCCGGCATACTCAAGCCTCAAAAAAAAAAAAAAAAAAAAAACAAAACAAAACAAAACAAAACAAAAAGAGAGATAGACTACACGAAATGACGACAGAGAAGGAAATCCCATGGCAGGATTGTGCCCGTGCTAAACAGCAGGCTATCTTGAATGCAATCCCCAACAAGTGGAGAATTCTAGATCCCATGCGCTCTGCTGCCGACCTGCGAGACTGTACAGGGACCTACATCCAGCAATATCTGACTCCGCGGGAGATCGAGATCACAGAGGCCGATGCCGTGTTCATCACCCAACAGACCACCGTGGGCTCGTGGAGTGCAGTCGAGGTGACCGAGGCATTTTGTCACAGAGCGGCTATTGCGCACCAACTTGTACGTACCTGTCTTCGCCTATGTTGGTCGTAGTGCAAGAATGCTGAAATTTCTGTAGGTGAATTGTCTCCACGAAATATTCTTCGACGAAGCAGTTGCCGCAGCCAGCGCACTTGACGCATATTTCGCGAAGCACCGAAGGCCTGTCGGTCCCTTACATGGGCTGCCAGTAAGTCTCAAGGATCAGTTCCATATCAAGGGAATCGAAACGACCATGGGGTATGTTGGATGGATTGGCAGCTTTGAAGGCAATAAAGGCGACACGCGTGCACGCACCTTCGAGAGTGAACTGGTCAAAGAACTCCGGAATCTCGGGGCAGTACTGTTTTGCAAAACCAGCGTGCCCACGACGTTGATGTCAGGTGAGACTGCGAACAACATCGTCGGATACACGTGGAATCCCAAGAACCGCCATCTTTCCTGCGGAGGAAGCTCTGGCGGCGAGGGTGCGCTACTTGCACTTCGAGGATCGCCTGCTGGCTTCGGTACAGATATCGGAGGCAGTATACGTGTACCCGCCTCCTTCAACGGCATATTTGGTCTACGTCCGTCCACTGGACGACTGCCGTATGAGGGCGTGGCAAATTCAATGGATGGCCAGAACACTATTTTGTCTGTTGTCGGCCCGATGGCCACGACCGCTCGCTCGTTGAAGTTAATTTTTAAGGCCATTTTGGAGCAGAGCCCCTGGAACCACGATCCACTTGTCCTTGAGCTACCGTGGCGGAGCTCGGTCGAGAGAAACCTTCAAGTGTGCATCAACGGTGACCCTTCTACACTCACGTTTGCCATTATGCACGATGATGGCGTGGTAAAAGCCCAGCCTCCGGTTCAACGGGCTATAAAGTTAATCGAGAAGACGTTGAGGAACAGGAGCCATCAGGTGAGCAAGAATTGCCTACATCCTGTCTCACAAGGGTAGCCTTCCAGAATGGCTGACGCAAATAGGTCATGGATTGGCGTCCACCTCCTCACGAGATTTGCCATGCAATCGCAGTAAGTCCCAAGTCTGCTATCTTATAAATGAATAGTAGACTGACATTTTCCAGAAAGAGACATTCCAGCTGGATGGTGGAGAAGATGTGCATGCCCACCTTGGTTTATCAGGTGAGCCGCAACTTCCACAGTGTTTCGTGGCAAAGACCACACACATGAAAGCCATACAGATAGCAGATTTGAATGTCAGAAAGCGTCAATATCAAAACGCCTATCTGGACTATTGGAACTCGACCTCCAAATTGACTCGAAGTGGACGTCCTGTGGATGCTATCATCTGTCCCGTCGCACCTCACGCAGCCGTTATCCCCGGACGATATCGCCACGTGGGATACACCAGTATCGTGAATGTTTTGGATGTTACCAGTGCGGTGATCCCTGTAACGCATGCCAGTAAGGAGCTGGATCGGCTTGAGAATGACGACATGGGGCCCGATTCCGAATGTGAGTTTTGGAGCTCTTTACACCACGCAATTCAAGCTGACACTGTTTAAGATGACCCATCGCTTTATGATGGTGCCCCAGTGGGCATCCAATTGATTGGTCGGCGTTTGGAAGAAGAGAAGATTCTTTATCTCGCAGAATATGTTCACGACTCCTGGACCAAGCTATCATCGTCAGCCCCAGACACGTCATAGTCAGATATTACTAGCTTCACGCTAGGTGTACCAATTGGAGGTCCCACATATAGCTTGGGATGTTAGTCGCTGTGACTTAGTTGTTGAAAAAGCAATAGACATTACCTAAGTAGACTCTTTAGGTTATAAAGGATTATCGAAAATGTACGAATTTCTTACCATTAGTTGTGGTAGCCAATGGCAACCAATAACTAGGAGAACCCATCGATTCTAGAACATACAGCGTTTGATATACAAGCACTCGCGTAGAATAATCACCAGCTCGGGAATTCTGAAGAATCTCATTCCCAAGAAACACATCATATATAATTCTAATTATACATTGTCTTCCTTCACAGCCGGGTTCTTCTTGTGTTTCTTTGTTTGAATACTAAGAAACTAAGACTGCTTTCGCACCAGTTTCACATGGGCCGGTCAATTCGAAGGAGCAGCTTAGTATGTAAAACGGAACCCAGGATGATCATCTCCCAAGTTCCGTACTTCCTCGGGATCGAGCGCCAATCTATTATCCCGTGCTCCCTCATCTCTCCGCTTATTTTCTCGCCACAGGAGCAAAACGAATATCACGGCTGCTATCCCACATACCCAAATCAAACCCAAGCTCGTACCATAGCCTGTTGTATAGAATGGTGCCTCTGAAGACAAGAATATATTGCTAGCAAAAAAGCCGCCACAATTCCCGAATCCGATTTGCATGGCAGACGCAATGGCTTGCTTGTAATGTCCACTCATATTGTTACTCAGCCATCCGATGAGGATAGGCTGGGCAATGAAGCCACCTCCAGTGACAGCAAAAAGTGCGAAGTACTGCACGCCGACAGTGACTGATTGCTGTGCAAGCAAAATGCTATAGCCTATCGTAGCAATAATGCATCCTATCAAGACGAAACCGAACCGGTGCTTGGCTTTATCGCTGAGAATGGCGGTACAAAGAGTCATGATTGCTGCCACGATATAGATCGGGACGCTCATCACCTGTGCCATCAGGGACTTCCAGCCCATGCCTTGGAGAATAGATGGAATGAAGAATGAAGCCGCGTATCCGGTGTTCAACGCACCGAGATACATTATTGTACTGTTGTTGTTCGTCAGATACAATCGAGTCATTCTTCATGTGCTTCACCTGATGATATACCCTAGGTAGATTTTCGTATCGGTCAAAATCCTGCGTATGGCGGTTTGATCCAAGCGATCCATGGGGAACCTGTGGTTCTCGGACTTCAGACGAGTAAGGAGAATTGTCCGTTCTCGTTCGTTCAAAAAGCTAGCAGTTTCAGGCCAATCCACGACCAGTAATTTTGCCAGCAGCGCAATTACTACAGTCGCGAGTCCTTCAAGGATAAATATCCATCTCCAGGAGGAGTAACCACTGACACCCTCCATGTAGGACAATCCATATGCCAGTAGCTAAGCCCATCTGTGAGCAAAATGTTTATCAAATGCGTATGAAAGCAGTCTTACCCCACTTATGGCACCCGATAGGATACTCGCACTGAAAAATAGGGTTAACCGCCATTGGAGCTCAAAGCGCTTATAGTACATTGAGATCAGGTAGATGCAACCTGTTCCTCTGTCAGTAATTAACTTGACTCTGAGAAGATACACTCACCAGGCAGAAACCCCGCTTCAAATAACCCAATTAGAAAGCGGCACGCCATCAATGCACCCCAAGTTTTGACAAAGCCCTGGCCAATAGTCACACATCCTTCAGAGTTAGTATAATCAATCTGGGAAACACTGTCAAGTAGAGTGAAATATGACCTACCCCATGCCGCCATGATCCCACAGATCCAAGTAGATGGAGCCATCTTCTTTATGATCAAATTGCACGGAACCTCACAAAGAATGTAGGGAATGAAGAAAATAAATAGCGCATAGTTGTACTGCGGTCCTTCCATTTCCAGATCATCTTCAAGTCCCTGTAAGCGTGCATTACCAATGTTAATGCGATCTAAAAACGCAAGAAGATACAGAAGCATCAGAATTGGTACGACATGCAAGTCACACTTCCTGACTACCTTCTGCTCTTCAGCTGCATCATAATCGACTGAAAGACCCCTTGCCCCAAAGTCGTCAATATGGATGGGCTCCAAGTCTTTCTTGCTGTTCAGTTCCATCTCGGCTAACTGCATAGAGATCAAATCAAGAAGAATATAAATCAACGAGCTCTTCAAAGGCAGCATGATTTAGATAATCAGGAGAGGAGCTATTCTTGTTCATGGGTCTCCAAATTTACGATGGGGTCCGTCGTATTTATGCGGACCTCGTAAGCCCATTTCTGATGAGCTGCTAGCTAAGATGATGCAGTTCATCCTTCCCCAAATAGTGAGTTAGGAGCGCAGGCTTCAATTGCCGGTTCTCACTGCCGTTGGAAGGTCAATGGTCATCTGCTGCTCCTGATTGATTACCTTTCAATCAGTACCCACGATTGATACCCCAGATCTGCACGCACCCCGCAATGTGTACAGCTACGGAGACTTGTAGTGAATTTACGAGTGCGGGGAGAATGGGTCTGGTCGAGTAGCGTTGGGATGAGATACTCGGGAACTGATAATCCACAGGTCGGGAACTACCCGCGACTTAGGGAAGAAATCGTAACTGATATCGGGAAGTGACCTCAACCAGGGAGTTTGGGGAGCTAACAGTCTATTCTTCACATAAGTGGATCAAGTCTATTATTTGAAAGACTGACTCGTTTACTGGTGTTCAAGATTGACTCTTCATTCTCATTTTGATATCAAGGCTTATCAATAAACTATAATCATATTTCTAAGAAGCAATGGTGGTGATAGAGACATAGTGAGACAGGGAACCGGTTGGATAACTAAACGAAAAAATCAATCTTGATGTTGCAACTGTGATGCATGGGCTTTCTGTTGGCATGGAATGTAGTTGCCAACGAGGCGGCTGTCCCTTAATCCACCCAATCCAATGTATAACTAGGCGTCAGTACATTAGGCTAGAAAGGAAGACGGTAGCCTGGTCAATGGGAGCCTTAATAGAAGTCCCCTGCTGTATTCTTGCGTCCCTCAGATTTCCATTTTATATATGCCAGAGTCTACCCGGGCATATCTTCTAAAGCGATATCCCATAATAGAATTCATGAGTATCTGGTCATCCAGAGTCGAGACCCTGTACCAGTGGTTTGTCACAAAGATGCTCAGTCCACCAAATTATCGTGCTCCTCGGAGGCATGATCTACTGCCGCTATTTACAGCTCCATGAGAGAAATCAGAGTGAATACAAACAGAATGAGCCTCATGTGATGATGATGCGGGTGGCCAGGTCTGTTGTTTGGCAGTTAGTTCCTGCTCTCTATTTCTCGCTCTCTCCACCCACCCCCATCTTTCCTTCTCTCCTCTTTCTCTTCCCTTCCGTGGTCCGAATCTCATCATCTTGTACCAAACCGCTCGTCTTTGCTGTCGAAGCCCAACATGGCACGGAAGCGAGCCCGGAAGGAGGCAGAGGCTGGGAGGTTACTGGAAAAGCCGTGTGCCCATTGTGGTGAGGAACATTGAAGTTTCCAGTGCAAAACTACCAAAGAGGCTCGAAGCGCCTACAGCCGTGGTCTTGCCCACCAAAAGGCATTGTTGTCAGCTAACCCTGAGGCAAATCAAGAGCATGGGAAGCAGAAGCAGGATACCAAGACTCTTACGGACACCCTAGGAAAGTCTTAGACGACGCCCGTCGGGGCCTCCTCCTATGCCTCCTCGTCTCGTCGGGGATCTACCAACGAACAATCGGCTACGAAACTGAACACAGATTCCTCTTCTCATGTGAAAGCCGACAAAAAAAGCTCAGAGATAAGATGCAGAAGCAGAATCGGGAAGTCCAGACCCCTACGGATATCCCAGGCAAGTCTGAGTTGACGGCCCCTGAGACCTACTCGACTGCCCCCCATCCCACCGGGGATTGACCAGCGAACAATCGGCAACGGCATCGAACACCAAATTCTCGTCTCGCGTGAAAGTCAACAAGGCAAAGGAAACCAAAAATGCTGAGGAGGAGGCCGAAGAAGAGGAGATTCTCTCATCGGGAGGAACATGGATGGCATTGAAGGCGCCGAAGTACCCTCCCAAATTGCCGTATGTGGCCATTGAAGAAGCCCTCAATAAGCTCATGCTTGCTTTGGACCCGCCGGATACGTTAGTCGCACAATATTTTATGCTCCAAGGAAGGCTGTGGCTGGCCAAGTTATGGATGCCGACGCTAGCCCAGCACCTTATTGGCCAACGCGTCACCATCACGGATGCAAACGGCAAAGACAAACAAGTCCAATTGAAACCTTACTACAGCGCCCCCCTTTCTCGCTTTGTCATAAACGAGACCAATGGGATCTTAAATGAGACCATCGCCAAGCAAGATGCTCCAGTGTTGCCGAAATTCGCTTTGTTATGGACGAGCAGCGCTTCGGATGTTCGGTTAGACCAAAGCTTCGATTGGTCTTTGAGATGCCTGCTAGAGTAGTGAAATTCAAGCTGCTATTCGGGCCCTCATTCCAAAATTCCAGTATGAGACTCTGGCCGGAGGATCTCGAGAAGCCATGTCACTTCTCCGGCGCGACACATTCAACTGACGCTTGCCCGGTGGTGCACCGCCTGGACCAAACAAAGTGGGATATTCAGTGTAATTGATACGTAGGAATGCCCAAAGGGACAATAAGACCCATGAAATGTATCAAGAAAATGCCATTTTGGAGAATAAAAACAACCTTTCTCTACCCTCCAAGCATAAAAAGACCCGGCCATCTAAGTAGACTTAGCGGGTGGATGAGAATGGAGAGCATCGACGTGCGCCTTGCCTAAGATGTAGTAATAGACGAAGCATAAGCACATGAAAGAGAATATACATTCAAGATCCTTGGAGTATGTAGAGGTCTGTTCAGTGACAGGGAGATCAGCCCAGATTGAAATTAGGCATCTATATATCTTGTAGTCTGCCCAATCTAGCATCCCCAGTAGATATTCCCGTCAGCCCTCAGTTAAAAATAGAGAGACCCCTCCCCATCTTTACCCTGATGTTCTATCTTCCATTTCTCACCCCTCTGAGACCCTGCCATCAAAACCCATCAACACAATCCCAATCGAATATTACACAATGGTCCGTTTCTCCACCTCCCACCAACCTCTAAGTTGATTTAGTAGTCCAACAAAGCTCCCAGAACCATGTTTATGGATCCTGCCACGTCCATAATAGAATGCGATTGAGGAAACCGCACCTTGAAGACCCCCCCCCCCCAAAAAAAGAAAACCAGGTATGCGTTGTGTATAACCGGTTTTTCTGCGTCGATCATAAGGGGAGGACGCTGAATGTGAGATTAATCATGTGACATACTATCTTACATATACATCCGAAGCGCCAGAAGTCCTTGTATCGGACGTATCAGGACTGGAAGAAAGATGGTGAGCAGATGTTAATTGATGAGATGTCGGGAAATGAGGGGGAGATGGCGGGGGAAAATAAAGAGAGTCCCTTGAGCAAGAACACCACGTGTGCATGAATTTATAAAATCATTGTCTTTCTGCTTCTTTGTATGTATCGAGAAGTACTCGAAGTATAGCTTTACATGCACTAAATATGGATAAATATCGCCAGTGTAACATCTCAGAAGAGATTTGGCAACAAAATTTCTTCGTCTAGATTTTGTAAGAACTGAGCAGGGAGCATAATGTCGCCTATGTCCGTTTCCCAGTTCTCGAATAATGGGCCCTGTACACCGAACTCCGTGTTATAAGTTTGTAAAAGGCTGCCAGGGTCTTGGCTTATCTCGTCGTTCCTCACAGGCTCTGAAGGTGCTTGGCTAGCTCGGGGTTGGTCGGATCCTGTGTCTATTAGTAAGGATTAATCAGTTAGACAAATAAAATGACCAGAGGAAGGAGATAGAACAATGGAGTCTCACTTCGAGATAATTTCGCGGTATGGCTATGTCGAAGCTCGTCTAAGGCAATGCAATAGTCTCTGGCTGATGGGTGCACCCCAATCATTCGGTTCAACGTTTCGAGACATTCGTTCCACGAGTTTTCTAGTTGAACCGATGTTATACCGCTGAAATCCGCGCCGCTTGACTCGGTGAGGACAAGAACGATGCCAGCACTTATTAAATCTAATGAACAGTTAGTTATCACCACCAGCCACCGCCAGAGAGATTTGTAGGGATACGAACAAAAGACCCCGTACCACCATGCACCTGTTGAATCTTCGGTCGTGGCTTTTGACAGTGAATGAATGAGATCACACGCAGCCTGTACGCATCTCAGAGCTGCATTCTGTTGGTAGATAATTGACCAGGAGTCAGACTGCGCGTTACCAAATGTTGACATAGCGGCTGAGCAGTAAGCGCTCAAAGTAGGGCGGTATACCAGCAGCTTCAAGTGCAGATATCTGGAGATAATGTCAGTATTTGGATACAACTTTTCATCTTCAATACTCACCTGGCACGAAGAACGTTGGATTGACGGCGCAAGGTGCGGTTGGAGCTTGGGGTATTGGGCGGCTTCCATGCAAAGACAATGGGAAGTGACGATTCGAATTCTTCCAGCGCTTTGTCTATCTCCATGACAGCCTTGAACTCATTTCCACGCGTCGGTGAGCGATCTTCTTCTGGGGTTTCGTCTTCACTATGATAGATTTTCAAAAGGACCTTCCAAAGAATTCCGATAAGCTTCATATTTTCGTGCAAGAATTGATTCGTAGATATGGTTCCTTCGGGTTGCCGGCTTCCTTGGCTGCTGTGGGACAGATACCTGTCATCAACTGGCGAGGGCAATGGAACTCGTGAATAATCCGGTGTCATCGGTGGGCGTCCCATAGTCATGCTGATAATTCTATCAAAGAGTGAGTCATGTGTTCGGAAAGTGGATTGAATGAAGACATACACGTCCATTTGCACACAAGCGCACCACGCTCGCCAACGTATCTCCTGCTCCAGAGCAGTCATATCCCTAAACTGGCGACGATTCTGCAGACCGAGACCGACTGCCATCCGATGTGCCATTCCGATCACATTCCAACATCTCTTGGGATATGGCGTGCACTGTAAATATATTGCCACTATCAAGAGCGCCTGCACATGGGCAAGACTCCCGCTGTCGAGAATATCAATGTTCATTAAGCTCTTCATCCGTTCATAGAACATCATTGAAGACGTTCGCTTATCTCGAGGCTCCATGTTGGAGAATTCACACGCAATGGCAAACACCGCATTCAAAGTACAATTGAATACACTGGGTGGGCAATTGCTACCACCGAGGCCCACATCTGGAAGACTTCTGCTCGTATTGTTGTCGTGACTGGTCCACAAACTTTCATATGTAGCTAAAAAGCTTTCTTTATGAAGCCAAGGGTAGAAGATATGGTTATTGCTGAAATAGACTTCTAGCAGCCAGTCTGCTAGTCGCCTGGGTGGAAGTGAAAAGTCGTCCGAAAGCAATGTGGCCATATTTTTTGACGAAGAAACGTTTGGACCAGACGCAAAGGATGCCGGGGACATACTGCTTGCCATAGGATGTCTACTTAGCGACTGAGCAGACCTGTTCCCAGGTGAACTTTGAGCGTATTGGTGAACCAGGGACACAAGAGAGGACTGTCCATAATACTGATCGTTACAGGCCGCGTCCGGTGTACCTGGTACTGCCATTCCCATGGCGGCGAGAGATATGGGCAGCGTATTAGCAGCGGGTGAGGTAGCGTTTTCTGCACGAGAATCCCGATCTGGAAGTGCAGCCCCAGTCTGGCGGGGCGATTCGGGAGGTTGAGCGGTTCCCTCTAAATCTGCAAGGTGGGTACGTAGTGAATGGAGGTACCTGAAATCGAGCTGCAAGTCAATTCTGAGCCAGCACAATAGATTCAAGGAGCACCAACGCTCTTTCGGTTTGATATTTGGCCGTGTCTGCCATCACTAGATACTCGCATGGCTGATCTGCAATCCCCCGCCTCCGACAGGCACCACATCTTGGCCTATCTCCATCGCAACGCACCTTGCGCTCTCGGCAATGTTGGCATGCTAGCGCGACGCGCCTGCGCTTTGGAGATGAACTCTGCGCAGAACCGGATCGTGGCGCCTACATGCCAGTGAAGACGTAAGCAGGTCGGCTCTAGAGACTAGAGGGAACTGGATGGGCTCGGGGCTTTCACGTACACTTCTCTCGAACGATTCGGTCATGTTTTTCTCAAAATCAAGGAATTCAGGCGCTGCGGTGTAGAAATGATAGCAAGAAACCCACTTGCTCGCGATATCGGGTATCTCCCGGGAGTTGTAAGCGGGGTAGTTGGGCTCGGAAATTACCCGACGCGCCAAGGTCATTGGCTAAGGTGACATCATCTAGAGTTGAATTCTCCGAAGTCTACTGTTGTACGCTGTTCTAGTTCTTTTTTGTATGCCACATTCTTCGTTCCAGTGTGCGCAGTCCGAGCATACCAGATTTCCATAGATGTGTTGTATCAGAGCGTTGAGAGTGTATACCAAGGGATGATCATATTCGAACAACACAAATTTCTATTGGATTTTGACAGTCTATTTAAGAACATAGTCAATCATAAAACATGCGCATCGATGACGGCTGACGTCCCTGCTTGTACAATCTCAATAGCTTCTTTGAGAACTGGCACCAAATCAGCAACGTCTTTCAGTCTGGCTGCATAGATGTTTCCATCGCTGGCAGCTCTTGCGATGCCGGAATAGTCTGGGCTTGGATGAAACGAGATATTCAGTTCACGGTTATCAACCTTCGATCCATGTCCGTCTGGGTGAACAAGTAGCATCGAACGTCGAGGGGCATTCCATCCTATAGAAGAGCCATCGTTAGCATGATATGCTGGTATCAGCGGGGAATACTTTCATAGATGATCTTACCTTTATTGTTAAGCACAATAGTCAGGATCGGAATCTGGTATCGGTGGGAAATCCAGTACACGCTCGACGGAACGCTGAAGAGGAAACTTCCATCGCCAACAATTTGAACCACCAGTGGCTTCTTGCTCGGGTTCGCCGCGTCGACAGCCAGCTTGATTCCCAGTGCACCGCCACCGCTCCATCCAAGGCCACCCCCTCCGCAATTGATCCACTGACCTGGACCGGTAGCACGAACTTGGTCGGCAATGAGAACTGAGTTAGTAACTGCCTCAACGGCGAAGACAGTGTCATCAGGCACAAGCTGCCTCAACTTCTGGCACAGGAATGAGGCGTTAAAGTCAGTCGCATCTGCAGGAAGAAGACATCTGTCATCGAGCATTTTGATCAAAGTCTGGTGACTTTCTTGGCGCGAGCGCAGTCGTTCTTGGTAAATTGGCAATGTTAAGGCCGTTTGCAAAGCGGGCGAAGAATGAATGAACGATGATACTTGAACCAAAGCGGTCGTGGCATCGGCTGCGTATCTCCGAACAATTGGAAGGTAGAACAAAGGCATGAGCTTCTTGAGTGGATCAATGTCGATATGAATGATCGTTGCAGTATTCTTCGGGCGACACAATGTAGGAACCCAGGGAACATCGCAATTGACAATGAGAATCACATCGGCAGTTTCAATGCTAGGATCCGATCCATATCGCATGCCCAACCAGCTTGGGTGATCGGCTGGGAAACACATGTCACAGCCACCAGTATCTAGCACACGGAGACCTGGCACTGCGTCTGCTAGCTTGATCAAGACTTCCACGGATTCATGATCACGGCCGCTATAACCAGTGATAAGAAGTGGCTCCTTGGCGTTGACAAGTTGATCCGCAATCATTTCCACATGGGACTCGGGAAGGGCGGCCGCCTCAACAGGTCTCCAATGTTCAGGAGTCATGGAGTACGGCTGAATGTCTTCTTCCATAACCTCACGAGCTCCCATCAAGTACACCGGACCCATTGGGTCGCTCGTGGCGAATTGCAAGGCACGGCCGACTATTTGCTTGATGTTTTTACCAGTCTTGATCTCTCCGACATAACGGCAATATTGTGCCACAATCTGCTTCTGGTCTGGAACATCTTGGAGCCAGTGGCTATCGAGTTCTTGATCAGTAACAACAAGTGCCATATCGGATTCGACTGCGATTTACATGTATTCGGTGCGAGAACCTCGCAATTCCCCCTCCATGGTGAATGGAGACAGGCCCGCAAAGATCAAAACAGGCGCACGTCCTGTTGAAGCATTATGGATTGCAGCCCCAAGGCCAGAAGTGCCCACATCTACATGAATGATAACGCACTGAGGTTTTTTGGTGACTCGTGCGTATCCATCGGCCATTGATAGGGCGACCATCTCATTTGGACAGGTGAAGATCCTGGGGAATGCATCTGGCTTTTCTTTCAAACCCTTTGCCATTGCCTCCATGATGCTGGGGTGATCAGAACCCAGGTTCACAAAGCAATTCCGGACCCCCAACTCCCATAATGCCTCGAAGAAAGCATAAGATGCGGTGTACCTATATTGGTTTTAGCCTCGAAATTACACCATAAGTGGACAGGTAGACTTACATATTGCTTGTATGGTTGTTCAGTTTTTCTCAATGTAGTTTAGTCGGTTTCAGCTCTTGAGGTTGTAGGAACCTTGCTTGTTATATAACTCCATCTTGTGGGTATATGGGTTGATCGGGTATTTCCCGAGGCCCATCTTGCCATCCGATAGCGATTCATGGAGGGGCAAATCTTGCCCAGATCATCATGGTCCAAAATTTAAACTCATGCCGAAATCGGATAGTCGGCAGTGAGGCATCGGGAAATACCCAAAGTGAGCACGTCGAAAGCAAGTATTGCCTTACGTAGTATCTGATCTCATCCCTTTGAGACCCTTTAAATAATTTCGATGTCAAAGATTTGTTCTTTGTTTTCGAAGCGGATTTTATCAAATCTTAGCTTGAGCCATCCATATGTTACGACGTTTGTCCATAGTCAAACCCCACCAGCAACTGCGGGCAGTAGCAAGAAGACAAAGGCTCAAAACACCTTCAGGTCTTCTGACTGATTCTGCAAGTCGTGCATGCTCCCATGGCGCATCTGAGTCTCGCTCAGAATCGGTAGGGTGGTTCAGCCCATTCCTGGCTGCTGCTTTTGCATCTGTTGCCACGATATCTCTGATTTATACTATCAAGCAATCACCCCCTGACGAAAAGAGCAGTAGCAAACCGCAGTATGCTACACTTAAGAAAATGGAGAAAGTACGTCTCTCACCATGAACTATTCAGCCTGTCTTCTGACACAATGGCAAACAGGCTATTCAAGAAATCCACCAAGAGCTAGGGGAAAAAAGCATTAGCACGGATGACGAGGACTTGAAAATGCATGGCTATTCAGAATGGTCTTCAGTGAACATCGATCGTCTACCTGTAGCGGTTGCTTACCCCGAGTCAACTGAACAAGTTGCCACAATCGCCCGAATTTGCCATAAGCATAAAGTGCCCATGAGTAAGTACCATTACCTCAGTGCTGAAACGCAAACATTCTGATTATCATATTCAGTCCCTTACTCTGGTGGATCCAGTGTCGAAGGCCATTTCTCTGCGCCATTCGGGGGGATAAGTGTGGACTTTCTCAATATGAGCAAGGTTGTTGCCTTTCACCCAGAAGAGTTTGTCTACCCCGTTCAATCCCATTGAGTACGAAGAATTACTGACTGGGGCAGTATGGATATCATCGTACAGCCCTCGGTTTCCTGGATGGAGTTGAATGAGGACATCAAAGAGAGTGGTCTATTTTTCCCAGTTGACCCTGGCCCGCCGGTATGATACAACCCATGGCGAACAAGTTGTTTATAACGCTTACCCAAAACACAGGCAAAGATCGGTGGAATGATTGCGACCAATTGCAGGTGAGTCTTCTATCCTGATAGAGTCGACGAAATTCCATACTGAAGTGTGAAAAACAGTGGTACAAACGCCGTGCGTTACGGGACGATGAAAGATTGGGTTGTCAATTTGACAGTCGTCCTCGCGGATGGGAGAGTGATCAAAACTAGACAAAGGCCAAGGTAAGTTGATTCGGTCTTTTGCAGGCATCATAATAGTCTGATTCGAATCCAGAAAGTCTTCAGCTGGGTATAACCTGAACGGCCTTTTTACCGGTTCTGAAGGAACACTAGGCTTCGTCACTGAGGCTACTCTGAAGTTGGCTCGTATTCCTGAAGAGACTGGTGTTGCTGTGACAACATTCCCAACAATGAGAGATGCGGCCAATGCAGCCACTCAGATTGTCCGTGAGGGAATTCCAGTTGGGGCTGTCGAGCTAATGGATGATGTTCAGATGGTTGTCATTAACAAGATGGGAGCCACTGGCAGAGTGTGGAAAGAGTTGCCAACGCTTTTCTTCAAATTCAGCGGCACCAAGGCGGGAGTTCAAGATAATGTTGAAGACGTTCGTAAAATCGTGAACCAAAACCATGGAGGTGATCTCGAAGTGGAGAAAGACAAGTCGAAGCAGGCAGTGCTTTGGTCTGCTCGCAAGGAAGCTTTCTGGAGCATGCTCTGCATGAGAGAATCTGGCCATGAGGCCTGGTCCACTGACGTGGCTGTCCCCATATCTCGACTTCCGGATCTAGTCGGTATGTTTCAATCCACGTTGTCTTGCAGTCTGACGCATGATTTAACTCACACCATTTGCAGAGATGTCGAAGAAGGATCTTGAGAAGTTGGGGCTGTTTGGTAGTATGCTCGGCCATGTTGGCGATGGTAACTTCCATGAGACCATTCTGTTTGATGGAGCCAAAGAGCGTGAACAGGTGTCAAAGTGTGTTCACGATATGGTTTACCGCGCGATTGAAATGGAAGGGACCTGCACGGTTAGAATTCTTCTCCCTCCGCTCGAGTTGCCATGATTATTGACTCATGTTTAGGGCGAGCACGGTATCGGCCTAGGCAAGAAAGAGTTTATGGATAAGGAAGTAGGCGAAGGGAGCTTGGCTGTCATGCGTGGGATCAAATATGCATTGGATCCCTTCTGGTTGATGAACCCTGGAAAGGTTTTTGACCCCTGATTACCTTTTTTACACTATATCTTATAAATTTAGCGTGCTTTGCTTCGGCTGGCCTGGATCTTTGAGCGTATCGGTGGTTGAAGAGAAAGAGGAAAAAGTAGAAAAATTGGAAAACATGCAAACATCCAAACTGTGCACACTATGCATACATTTTCACAATTCTGCCGGCCTTCTGGAAAAGTGGTATGCCCCCCTTGCCTCAGTAAACAACGACGCCATCTATATTGACAGTTGCAAGGAAGCTGTCACCCCTGGACAAAGAACCCCGTCATTTTTTGAAGAAGTATCCTCAGCCCATATCATGAGTCAGAGCGTGAATGGCCCGTTATACCCTCCTTAAGAGTCCCCGTTACCTAAGTTTTTCTAGATAGGTTCCTTCACTCCCGAAGTACCCCCAGATATCAAGACAACCGCTCACAATGACCGCTATAAATTCTACCAGGTACAAGGACGCCACATCGAAAAGAAAAAAGATGCGGCAAAAACAATGCCGTCGCAAAACGAGTCTGATGAAAAAGGGATACGAATATAGTAAAATGTGCAGCGCAGATGTCTGCGTGGGAATTAGTATCCGAGACACGGGCCAGGTACATATTTTATCAGCGGATAGTTCGGGATTTTGGGCTTTCCTTGGCTCCCAATTAGTATGTCTCCAACTATGGCTCTAATGAAAAGACGACTGACCTATCAAGAACTCCTACTATCCAGCCCCACGCCCCAATACTAGTGACAGACCAGGATCTGCAGGTTGGCAAAGATATGCAGCAACAACCTACATGAAGTCGTAAAATTTGAAGATAATTTTTGTTGTGTCAAACTGTTGAACTGTTATACACAACTCGATGGAGCTAGTAACTATGAACGTCCTCTAACCTGACGAGCGACCTAGAGATCTAGAGATCATGATTCTGACCCAAAGCACAAGTATCATAAACATAATAATCCATTAGCAACTGTTTCTTATTTCCTTTTCCACGAGACCGGGCCGGTTAAACCAGCACGACTTCGTGCTTCTCGGATGATCAGCAATTTGATGACGCAACGAAGATATACCCACCCTCCTGGTAAAGTAGTTGTCCATGTGGAGCAACCTTTTAGGTTGTGGACCGGTATTTTATAAGTAATAAAACAAATGATTATATTGTAATCAAATAGCTAAAGCATTATACCGAAATCTAGACAGGCTAGAAAAACCAAATTTCTCTGTCCTATAAGCCTCCCATCAACTTTAAGGACCTCTAGAGGTCTAGATAGAAAGAGAGCTTGATAAAGTCGGCAGAATTACATAGAAGCACAGGATTAAAAAAATGATTATTAATAAGTGGTATATATAATACCAAGAATAAAATTAAATTATCTAGAGTAGGTCCACATGGACAAGAACCTTGCCAGGGGGGGTACTCCAACTCGGGCTCTGTCCATTTATTTACACTTAAACCTCCGTAAACCCCGGTACCCAATTAGAATTATAGCCAGCAAATAGACAACACAACCTTAATCCGGATCCGGCGCAAATCCCGTGCAAATCCCTCAACTTGAGAGTTCCCGAAACATCCGGTAATGGCGACATATAAAGGGTTCATTTTTCACATACCTTAGGATCCACCTCAATTCAATCCATTTCACCATATGTCTCAACAGCCGATCATCATTTTAGTTCCTGGTGCCTGGAGCTTGCCGTTTTTCTATGATGGACTTCGATCATCTATCTCTCGTCAAGGGTTAACGTCACCAGACGCCATTGCACATCCATCAGTTGGCGCAGAGCCCCCGACCAAAACCTTGGATGATGACGTTTATCATCTGAGAGATGTTCTCACTGAGCACTGCGATTCAGGAAAGAATGTTGTCGTTGTTGCTCACTCATATGGTGGACTGGTGAGCTCTGGGGCCGTTCAGGGACTTGGAGTTCAAGAGCGAAAATCTAAAGGAAAAACTGGTGGAGTGAGCCTAATCATTTACATGACTGCTTTTGTGGTTCCAAAGGGACAAAGTTTGATCAGTGCATCGGGTGGTCAACTTTTGCCGTGGATTAAGACCGAGGTAAGTTCTGCAATTTCTCTGCGTTTGATATTTCGAAAATACTAATATGATATCTTTTAGGGGGGCTAACGCATACTGTCAAATTGGCCCTGAAGGTGCATTCAATGATCTTCCAAGAGCAGAACAGGAGAAGTGGACTGCGTATCTGACACATTCTTCTTTGCCTGTTTTCTCTGGTATTGCAACCAACGAACCTTGGCTTTCTATCCCTTCGGCTTATATCTTGGGCGAGGAGGATCATATGCTGCCATTGCAATTCCAAGAGCATATGGCGCAGATGCTCCGTACACCTCTTACCTACCGACTTCCAAGCTCTCATCATCCCTTTTTGAGCATGCCTGACAAGGTGGCGGGGATCATCAAGGAATTGGCATTGAAGGAAAATTAGAAAAGGGATTACCTAGGTGTTATCAGTCAAGGATAAAACATACACGGGAAATTTCCCAATCCTTTTTTTAAGCATACCCAATACCAATGTTTCTATATACCTTTATTACCATCATCCATCAGGAAAATGGGGGTTGCTTTAGGCCTTGAATATCAAAATTCAATATTGGATTCTTCACGAAATGGCAGATTGAACAGGTTTCTTAATGTTAAGTATACTATGAAAGTAGCACTACTCATGTTATGTCGAGAAAGCCGTTTGATAAGTACCTTCGAGTTCATCTATGAATCATCAGCAAGAAATTCAGTCAAAAAGAATATCCACCGGGTGCACGTGTGCAAAAAGGACAAACAACCCTCTCATTCCATCCAACGCCTCAAACGCAAGCGAATAATTCGACACTGTCGCAATAATCCGCTGCAACCCCTGCCGCAATTCCTCCATCAGAGTATCAGTTAAGGCGCCAGTATGCTCATCTCCCGATTGCGGAAACAACTGCTTCACCACGGGTGCCTTGTAGAAGATCATGAACAATACGTAGCTGCTTTGCATAAGACAGCATGCAAATGACGGCATGGTCCGAGGTAGGGGACGGCGGGGATGGATTCGCTGTTGCTGGCTATCTAGTGGTTGTGGGATAGGGAGACTTTCGAACATGCGTGATATCTCGAGCGCAGTGTGGAGGCAAGTTTTGGTGGAATCCTGGGTGCTGTAGGGGGATTGGGGGGATATGAGGTACTGGGGGTGATCCTCGGGCGTTGTGGGTTGGATATTGAATGCGATTGAGTTGGGAGGGCTTGAATATTCGCATAATGGGGCTTGTTCGGGTGGCTCCATTTTGCTGCATGAGCAGGTGAGTTTATTGATTGCCGTTTGATGAAAATTGGGATGTCTGAAAAGGCGCGGAAACTATGGGTATTGATTTTTGCACTGGCGTAGAGGAGTTAGCTGAGATTCCAAGGCTGAAGAGTCGATTATTTTCAGCAGGTATTGTACCTTGATATTTTGGTTTGAGCTATTATTGCACGTATGCTTTGGGCAGTGGTGGTTTCCTGGTGGCCAAACTCTGGCTCCTTCAGGAAAGTAGGGGGCGAATCCGCCTGTGCGAGCAGAGAATCGGTCCAAGCATCGAGTCCCCGCATCTGTTCAAACATATTTTGAAGGCTCGATTGTGATGGACTGGACTTGTTCAAGTTCGCGATGAACTGGGTCGCTGATACCAATACTTGTTGGGATTGTATCAGGATATACCAACCCTAAAAGACATATTAGCTCCGCACAACCGTGGGTCTAATAATCTCGGTGATAAGGGATGTATCTTGTTCAAACAGACCTCGGAGTCAGAAAAAAAATGAAGGGTACGGGGTCGTAAATTGGGGATTATTGATGACGATAGCAGGCGGCTATCACTCTCATTTAGCCTGAGTTTAGAGGTTGATATGGGAGTAAGAGCACTTACCGTAGCGCGAACAATGGATCCTTGGGTCACGCAATAATACTAAAGATGAATTAGATCTGGACCTGGCAATCAATAAAATCATAGGGGGTCTAACTGTCATCCACCATGCTCTTCGTCGGGCCTCAGAAAATTCATCATTCCCTCTTTGAACATGGAGCGATTTTTCCAAAGCAATGTCCAATGCTTGGCCAGCGCGAGACCTCATCTTGATCATATTTCCTCGTTGGGAGTACTCATAAACTGATAGCACAAGTAGAGCTAGCAAGCTCTCAAGATCTACCGGCGTTCGATGATGGAATCGTCCCCGGGCAACGAAAGGCTGTGCGGTCGAAAGTGCCTGTCCTGGGTCGATTGATGATAGATCTAAATCACACTCCGTTTCTATAGCGGAGTTTGCAGCTTGTGCGAATGTATGCGCATAAGTCCTACGTCTAATTGTAGACGCTGTAGATGACGGTTCCGGGTCACTGGGGTGCGTAACGCCAGGACTGAAGATATTGCGAGGCGAAGGGGTGAACGAGGTCGATACTCCATCAGAGGCTCCTGAGATGGGGAACCGGAGTAGGGCATCGGGCCGTGCAAGGGTTGGTACCGAGATGAGGATACTCGTGGCGGAAGGATGGGGAAATAATCATGGATAAAATCATAGTAGCCGGTTAGTCTTTCTCTGGCGTTAGCCGGCTCTCTGTAAATTTCTATATAAGGAGATGAAACCCACCTTTCGGCTTCACTTCCGTACATCCTTATTAAGCAGCTTGTGCTATTTGGGGATGCGAAAGTTGCGCCTGTCTGGATGGACGGTTGGCTCTGATCGCTGGGGTAGAGGTTCTCGAGTGTGGAGGGTATTTCCGAGAAATTCAGACGTTGTAAACCTGCGCCGGGCAGAGAAAGCACATCGATGTTATCAAACATGTCTGATGCTTCACTAGCATTAGCAACCCAGAATGATGCAAATCGGGACAGGAACAACATACATTCCTCAAACCCCGAGCTTGAGAGAATAGCAGTATCTTCGAGATTATCTTGCTGTAAATCTTCTTCAAAACAAACGTTCTGCTTCTTCTTCTTCTTCTCCCGAGGTCCGCCTCTTTTACTGGCCAGATAAAGTGCATTCTTTGTCCTTGCCAGCACACTTAGCCCACAAATGGGTCTAATTAGTACATGAAACGTGGAGGTGGCAACCGCGTAGAACGAGTACAAAGTCAAGGTTATGGAAGACATACGTTAGAACAGGGGTCCTGCCCACCACATCGAGTTCTCAAAGCACGACTTAATCATTTATTAGGATTGGATTTTGATTTATCGTTAGATGTCCCGTCAACTTACCAGGGCAAACAAGCGACCTTCACCGGTGGTTTGATAAACTTCTTGCGAACCAGGCGAGGTTCTATTAAGCCAGGCGCGCTATAATCGAGCTGAAAAGCGGCATTCATCTCAATTCGCAAGTGAATCATGGGACCATCTTTCTTTCCAATGTGGGTAGAAGGAGAACTTGAAGTAAAACCTTGAGAAGTCAACCCGGTCCAAAGTATTGTGGCGCTATGACGCGAACATCAGTATCCACATGACGACAAATTCTATCTACAAATGTACCACACAATTCCTACCATATACTCACATGTATCCCCATGTGCCCCCATATGATCCTAAGTTTCAATATCTCACTTTCCTTTTTCATTATAAATAGAGTTTCTATGAGCTGATCTTCAGGGTAGATTACAATAAATGTAAGTGAGCTGCAATACCTTCGACTCAAAAGGTATACATGTAACCCAAATTACTTATGGTCAATGATTAACTTGCCGAATTTGCCTGGATGAAAGGCGAATGTATGGCTCTCTAAAGGGGATAACAAAACGTGTTCCCGACAGCCGCGCCATTGCATATAAGGGTTTAATTGAATCATACTGTTGGGCGATGATCCCTTCCCGCTTCAGATCCTTCAGATCTATACAGGCCAAGCGATCGAGATTTCGGGTGTCAACTAAGGCACCTCTGGCTATTCATGAATGGATTCAATGTGTGCCTACTCGGTACAGTAGAAACCTCGGATACGACTAGTATTTAATCTGAGCGATGAGGTGGCACGGACTCCGGTTAGATTTCACAGTGTCTCGTCACGTGATGGACTATGTACTTGTCGGCATTCGAACAGAAGCTAATCCGAATATGGTCTAGTGTGTTTAGAATAGATTCCAGGAAGACATATACGAGAACAAAGTGACGAAATTGATTTTGAGCGCGACTGTAATTAGGAGATAGCATCGAAACTGTATACGGAGGTGGTTGATATTACCTTCGATATATATATTCAGCTGTGGTTGTGTGCCGAGCGGGAACTAGCCCCGGACCGACGATGGACCCACCTACGGGCACAAACATCCAAGAAACCCCCACCAGCTTCTCGGTGGAAGATTTCCAGCCCAGAGTAAACATCGGATCCCCCGGATCGCCCACCGAAAGCCGTAAGCGAATGTGGAGCGGTGATGCGTTTGCACCATCGGAGAACTCGGGTCGAGTTACCACTAAGGAGGTATAGAAACTCATAGGGACCCTAAAAGACATTATCCGCTATCAAACCGCGGTCATCGAATCTACTTAAAACGAGCTATAAGAGATCAAACACAATCAACATATTCTGCAAGAACAGAACGAGAAGCTCTATAAGGAAGTGAAAGCGTTACGAGTATAGGTTGAAAGCGCCCCTTTAGTCACCGCGACTAGAACTTAGGCGGCAGTCGCAGCTGCTAGGATAATATCATACCCTCGCTAAACCACTAGAAACCCGAGAAAGAGCAAAACTGCGTCCGAATCAGCTCCCAGAGAGCCTTTATAGACCTAAGAGATAATAACAATAACGACGGAAACGCTTCTGGGCGATATCTCCCTACAGATACCGTTAACACCTACATCCGTATAGCATTATAGAGCGACGCTGTAATATAAGACGCCTAAGTAGTTAGAATTAGCACCACTAAAGCCGGCTATCTCATTCGATTTAAGAACGTATAGTCAGCTTAGGTAGCTCGCAACAATACTGAGTGGCTATATAAATTGGGCAATAACACGAAGCTGGTTAAACCACGTTTCGGTATTATAGTATACCATACCTCTACCGAAGAATTTAACCTAGAAATAGGTGCTACCTAGGCAGTAGAGAAAATCATGGAAGATAACGACCTAGCAGAATACGGTTTCTATATCGAAGAACTAGCCTAGATAAAAGCGAAGGATAAGGCCCTAGGGAAATTCGTATCGTTAGGAATCTAGATCGACTCCGCAGAGGGAGTAGAATATATGCTCTATAGCGGTTTCGTTGTTAGCCAACCTATTAGGCTAGCGGGTAAGTAGGCCGGTAAGTCACCTAGCAAGTCGGTTAGTAACGTTATCGTTAGTGGCCAGCTGCCCCCATCGTCTAGATCGATACCAAGAACGACCCCCACGGCGAAGAACATTCTATCGTCAACTAGTACAGGCGGGGTCGCATAGGTAGCGCCCATCCCCCAGAGACCCTGGATGGTCTTAAGTATCGGTCTTAGCTACTATAAAAAATCTTCTTTAGAGACTAAATCTTATATATTACCTTTAGAATAAGGCTTAGAAACGGGGTTAAAACGAAGGGTAATTTTGAAATCCCTAAACGGGGGTTCAACTTCTGAATTCTCGGCATATTTGTACTGTTTGGGGCCCATTGAGCTGGTGCGGAAGTCTAGAGATAAGCAAGGGGAAACGGTGAGTCGTAGTGGGGGGAGGTGACGGTGTCGCTCCTACGCCTGGTGGGAGAGTTGTTGTAGTCTCTCCATCTGAGCCTTTGTCGGGTTGGTGTCCATGGTATCACCCACCCACTTATCGATCCAGCTGGTGCAGATTTCAGCAATTTTAGCACGATCTTTCATCTTCCTAGAAGATGTGTTGGGGTTGGACTGAATTTTCCAGTCCTCCCATTTCTCAAGCGATCTGATATTCGCGGATAATCAAAGATCCGAACCAGGTCTTTGCTAGCTGAATCAAGCCCTCCACGGGCATAAAGAAACTCCCACGACACATTATAGTGAGATTCAAACACCGGCTTCCACCGGTCCACCCTCGAGTCTGACTGGTCAACCTCCCGGAGGATCACATCATAGTCGGCAAGGATGCTCCCTCCGTGAGCAGCAGCGTTCCGCTGAGACCTTCTAGTGTTGCTGATAGGCTTCCCAGCCCATTTTGTCAGTGAAACAGAAGGTAATGTAGGAATGAATGAATTGTATTAAAATGATGGACTCTCGAGAGGAGAGAGGGAGAGAGAGAGAAGCTCCCTCGACTGACTATCTGGAAGTCCTGGGGAACCGAGTCACGTGACATGCATGTGATCAACCACGTGATTCTCCAACACATCTGTCCAGCACAATTGACCGCACCTCAATTGTATGTGCATCGAATGTCCGCTCATATTTATGAGGGCTTTTTGGGCCTCTTCGAGGTCATTGCTTTTAGCCTCCAGACTGTTCTGTGTGTCCTTGAGGCTATTCTGTGTGTTCTCAAGGCTCTTTTTTGCATCTCGGATTTCCTTCTCTTGGGCCTCAGCCCTTTTCTGGAGGTCTTGGATAGCCTGTGATAGAGTCCCAAGCGTTACTAGAAGGGTCGTTCCCTCACTGTTCACCCAGCTTCAACTTCTTGCACTCGAGATCGTAGAGGTCGTTCATCGCTTCGAGCATGGCCTCGAGGCCTCGCTTCCTCGGGATCGGTGCGCTGGCTTCCTTCTCTTCCTTCGCGAAGCTGCACCTTATACCCTACTGGTAGAAGTGGCAATTCGGACAGGCTGCCATTCCAGGCACCCGCACACAGTTGGCAAACTTGCCGTCCAGCTTAACGCAGCTGTCACAGCAGCTGTTCTCATCCAACAATTCCCCAATGGCTTGACCAACTAGCGCCTCGATGTTGGTTTTATAAGCCCCGATTTGGCGGTCCAACTGGCTGCTATTTGGATGGCTTCTCTTGAGGTTCTTACTGTTGAGCTGTAAGACCGGCTCTCTTTAAAGTGGCATTCTGATAAGGCGGTAGAACAGGCTGCCTCGTGTGAGGCTGGCTGTTAATCCCCGCTTCCATTCGCACTCAATCGCCCGCTTGGCCCAGAAGCCCGGCCTTTCTTCTGCTGCGCCGAAGGTACCAAATATTGGATCAGGGAGTGGCATTATCGGTGCTTGTTGACCGGGCACGCTATCAGAAGCGTTTGGCTCCTCGGCTATCCATTTGTCAGTATCTATCAACACGCTGACTCGTTACTCAGCGTAGACCTACCGTACCTGAGTCTGTTGCCTGCATTTTCAGCATGTGAGAAGATGAAATTCAGCGTTATATGAAAGATCGAAGAAGTTGAACGAAGGAATTGACGTCACTAATATATTGAGACTTTTGAGAAGGCTCCTCTCACTTGGTGAACAGCAATAGTGGTGGGTTAGTGCTAGCTCATGCCTTTTTTAAGAGAGGTTTACACTGCTGTAGCGGCATAAGAAGTAATACCAATCTCAGTCAAGCATGGTATCTTGGATTGTATTGACATATAGGTTCTTGTGCTGGATATGGAGATCCGTCATATTCTTAGAGATTATCAGGTCTATCTCAGCCTTCCAATCTTGACTTTTTTCGTCTTGGAGTTTAAATTTATGTGAGTTGGCCTAGGTGAGAATTGCACCCCGTTCTCACCTCTCTCACAACGGTCTCTAGACTTCTCACCCATATCACCCGCACTTACCCTGGAGTGCCACTTAGGTGCCAAGGGCGCATTGTGTATTGGCCGTGTAGAATACTTGGCTTAAGTACAGCTTAGTAGAGGGGAACGCTCAAGGCTATATGCTCTGAGGCATACGGGTCGATTCAGTACTCGCAGTTCAGTTTCATACTCGACTCTGCATACAAAGGAACCGGGACATGTAGTCCAAGAAGTCAAGTCAGAGAGGTGTAGAGGTGTGTTTTATTCAATCTATCTCTTCCTACTACTTGTATCCTCCGGCTGCCCAAGATTACATAATAAATTTACTTTGTAAAGACAGGACAGGCAAGGTTAATACGTAGTGGGAGTAGACCTCTCAATAGCCCATAAATGGGCCCAAGCCCCCGGCCCACAGCCCAACCCGCAGTGGGCTATGGGCCCAGTCTTCAAAGCCCAGCCCAACCCACAGCCCATTAATGGGCGCCCATCAAAGCCCATCAAAAGCCCATCTCTATGCACAAATACAGTCTTAGCACGTATAAAGTAGCTGATTAATGCCTGTGTTTTACGTATGTACCAACCTATATATTCAGTTTTATCATATTATCATAGTAAGAATTAGGAATCTAGTAGATATTATATTGATTTTAGCATTATGATGCCAGACTTATACAAAATTTCATATAAAACCACCCTAAAAAGATCCAACTTAACCACGAATTCGTACCTAGGAGGATTACTGAGTATTAGTATAAAGAGATATATATATTATGTAGTGGTACTAATATTACCTCTATTCAATATATAATTCCCTAACAAAAATAAGTACCCCTTATAAAAAGTAAAGCTTTATAAAAATTAACTGTATATCTTATAAGTCAATTTATAAGTTTGTAAGAAGAAGGCTTCTGTATAGCTTTATATATCGCTCAGATAGTAAGTTAAATACCCCAAAAAGCCAGAGAAAAATGCATTAATTATGCAGCTACGATAAATTGGCATGTTTGTATTGCTTGGGGCCCATTATGGGCCCGAATGGGCTTTGCGGGCTTTCATTTTGGGCCCACGACCCACCAATGGGCCCGAAGGTAGGGCCCAAAACCCAGCCCATTTGGTGGGTTGGGCTGGGCTGGGCTATGGGCTTTGTGGGCTATTGAGAGGTCTAAGTGGGAGGCAAGGTCCCCCACTACAATATCTATAGGGGATTGATCTTATAAATAAGTATAGAAATTAAGATTTATAGATTAATAGTAGGTCATGATAGAGAGTTAGTTTAATAATATCTATATAAAAGATACTGAGGTTTATTAAGTATAGGAATAACAACAAACGGATTCCGGGGAACTTTGAACCATGAACCTCGGAAACCTTGGACTTGATTATATAATCATCACTGAGCCCAGGGGCGTCCCGAAGTCCTTCGGTACCTCATACATATTTCATTTCAAGGTCGTAGGTATATTTGATTGGTAAACCAACTAGCTCCTTTCTGGCCAACGCGCTTGGTTAGTAAGTCATTTTATAATAATAACTTCATGCCGTGGACCTCATGGATCCATCCACCATCGCATCGCCATCCATCCATTCCTCGACACTCTAGATTGTTTCTCCTCATTACGACAACCCAACCCCATGGCCTCACTTATCAAATGGGTCAAGGTAGCGTTTCAAAGAACAGCCTTCCCTCCTCTTCGCTTCCCAGCCAACTTTCCAACCACCGGATTTGGAACAATCAGACCATCCCATATCCTCGAAGAAGAACGGTTTGAACAGTTTAGAAAAGGGCACTACTATCCGGTCAATATAGGTGATATTTTGGACCCCAAAATATCAGGTTGTCGGTAAGCTGGGGTTTGGTGTCACTTCCACGGTATGGCTCGCTCGTGATCTTGAGTAAGTCGAGCCTGTTATCTTTATCTGAAGGTTCAATACTAATATCAGTAGAGGGTGTCGATATGTCACATTGAAGCTTTATACACGCGATGAGAGTAACACAGAAGAGTTTGAAATCTACAAGCATCTTAACAAAGGAAACATATCACATCCTGGGTATACCCACGTGAGAACTGCATTGGACAGATTCACGATTCCGCACCTTGGAAATCACCACCACTGTCTTGTCCAGAAGCCTATGTGGGAGAGTTTCAGAGATCTTCTCTATCGCAACCCAACACATCGCTTCACGGAGGATCTGCTCAGGGCTGGACTTAAACAAGTCTTTCTCGCACTTGATTATCTCTATACGGAATGCAAACTAGTTCATACAGGTACGAACATCGAAACGTTTATCAAATAGGTCGCTCACAGCCTACGCAGATATCAAGAGCGACAATATCCTCCAGGAAATTGAAGATATGTCTATCCTGGATAGCTTTTCTAGAGCCGAAATGGAGCACCCCTCGCCTCGAACGTTTGTTGATGATATGCCGGTCTATGCTTCTCGGCGGTTTGATCTTCCTAGGGTGTTCGGCATGGCAGTTCTCAGCGACTTTGGTTCGGCTGTACAAGGAGACGAAAGAAGAAACCATAATGCCCAGCCCAATGTTTATAGAGCACCATAAGTCATGTTAAAGGCGGAATGGAGTTATCCAATCGATATATGGAACGTTGGTGTTATGGTAAGTTCTTGTATCCTTTTTATCATGCCATTACACCAGGCTAAAGAATTAACCGTTATGACAAAATAGGCATGGGACCTATTCGAGGGCAAGCACTTATTCGATGGCGGGGATCCCGACGGAAAAGGATATTCCACGCGTGCACACCTTGCCGAAGTTATCGCAATTCTGGGGCCACCTCCTTTGACTCTCATCAGTCGCGGGACGCGAGGCCTTGAGTTTTTCACTCAAGATGGTATGTCATCCACTAATATCCTTCCAAGGGAATTAATCCTGTTTGTGTATGCATGCGGCTTATGCCATTATCCGATAGGGTATTGTATTGGAAAAATGATATTGAAATCCCAAAAGGTGTGACCTCGCATAATTCAGACGAATTTTTGAGTGGTCGAAATAAGGAGATGTTCTTGGAATTCATGAAGGGGATGCTTCAATGGAAACCAGAAGATAGAAAAACGGCTAAGGAACTGCTGCAGGATCCTTGGCTAAACAGACATTGATCTAGCATCGGAGAAACAGAATGAATGAGACATACCGACTAAAATTATCATTATTCTCTACATCTTAATTCAAAATATCTTAGTATAAAAATCAAAAAAGGAAAAAAAAGATGGGCCCGAGCCCGGGATTGAACCGGGGACCTCGCGCAATAATGCTTTGGGTGAACCCTAAGCGCGAATCATACTGATAACATTGTTAGTGGAATGTACTATTGATAGTGGAGCTGAAGAGCTTCTTACCCACTAGACCACCCGGGCAATTGATGAATATGGGTGCACAAGGTCCTTTATTGGGCACATCTATTTATTAACGTATATGGCCATTTCGGCTTTTATATTGAATCTTGAAATAAATGCGACCGCAAGATAGCTGCTAATTTAAGGAAAATAACACTAGTAGCAATATATCGACACATACATATGCGTTAAGCTGGCAGAAGTTTATATTCGACCAGTATACTCCGTAGCCATAGATGGACTGACTCCGGCTGGCTTACGTGGTTTAGGGACAAGCAGGTATATTTGAAACAGTTGGGAGTAGATTAGGGATCCATGTTTGGACCGCCCATGCTTTGGGAGCAGTAACATAGTCTTCTATAGGTACGCATTTCTTAAAAGGGTCCAATCATATATAAATCTTCAATCAAAACTCGCCAGGGCCCTTTCCGAAAAAGCTTCCCTTGGGAACAGTCAACCAAGGCACGGACTTCGCATCATACGTATTGGATCCCACTGTGTTTCCCCACCAGTTGAAAGTGATAGCATGGTAGCCCAGTGCGAAGAAAATAATGATCGTCGCAATAGCAGTGCCGGTATCCATGGCAGCTTGGAGCAAATCTACACACATCGCGAGTTAGTGACTTATTCTCAGAAGGGGAAACTTGAAAAAAAGAGCATCTTACAGTTGTAACGCTTCCACCAGTCAAATGCACGCTTGCGGATGAGGTAGTTGAAGACAAATCCAACGATAAACCACAGGGAGTATTGGGCTGTTTGGTCAGATTAGAATAACTCCATCAGGAATGTTTCGGGAGACATACTGGTGTTTGCAGGAGGAATGTTGCCTGCCGCATTGAAGAAGATGGGAACGTTGATATAGCGAACCCAGCTGTTGGGGTAGCGTCGGTAAATGAAGTACACGATTACAGTGACGACGGGCTGGAGAGTCAGTAAAGCAACATAAAATTAAGGTGTTTGAAGACTTACCCCAATGAGGAAAAAGTAGACAAGGCCATTGTACACCTGTCCAGACTGGAACATCCGCTGCGGACCAATGGTGCCCCAAATTAGGGAAGCGTTGTACATCACTTTAGCACCGTTGCATGTGAAACGTTCCTTATTTGTTGGTTCGCAAAGGTTATCAATGTGTCCCATCATCCATCGTAAGACTGCTTCCATTAGCTTAAAATCGCAATACAGATTTGAAAAAACAGCATACCTCCGGTCTGAGTTGCTGTTGCTAGAATACTAGCATAGATCTGGCCAAAGAACAGAACACGAGGAGGAATTTTCTAAATAATTAGTAAAAGTCGAGTAGCAAGGGAAAATGAAGCATACCATGTATTGCCCGAGCTTCAAATCCTGAGCAAAATCCATGCCGTGTTTGACCGCATTATAACCGTAGCATTTCACCATCAGATTAGCGATGGGCTTTCCGGGCCAGGCGTATCCAGCGATCATCTCAGTAATGATATTGAGGAACACGCGCTGGTTTGTCGTTCCTTGCAAAATACCCTCAGGGACAATGAGAAGCACTGCCAATCCGAAACAAACCACGATGAAGCCCCAAACTGGCAGCTCAGTGTCCCAGTATCTGGTCGTCAAGATACCAAGTCCCAGCACGATCACAGTCAGAACTCCGTACCACCATTCTGGGACCTCTTTGTATTGGCGCATCAGTCGGCGATGAACATCTTCACCTCCATGTTGTGCATTCTTAAGCCTGGCCCAAATTTCGGTTCCGTTGTAAAGGTAGGTGTGGACCACGATTGCAGTAACCGCAGCGAAAGATAGTCCATAAGTGAGGGAATAAGACATTGAGATGTACATGGGAGAGTACTCCTTGTACTTGCTCTCGCTGAAGTCTAAAGCCGAGTCGAGCACCCGAGATACATTGTAGGAGCTTCCAGTATTGTCGAAGGTGCCAGAGGAGAGGAGAGGAAGGCTATATTGTCAGCATACTGCAAATACCTTCCGTTAGATTGGAAACTTACTATGCGCTATACCACACATTAGTGTAATATAAAATTGGCGATAAGAAAAGGTAAAAAAGCACGACGACAGCAAATGCATTGCATGTGATGTAGAAGGGAGTCATGAGGGGGTAACCAGCATAGTTGATTTGCGTCCAGTCGATGCTGATAGGTATCAGACCTAACCCGGAATTCATCTGAACAAAATGGGGTTAGTTTCGTGTAGACACTGTCGGGATGTCTGCAGACTCACTCCGAAAATCGTGTTGACCTTCTGATTGTTGGGCGCAATCCAGGTCACGAAAGCGAAAGTGCTCAAGCTCGTCCAGATGTAGTCCGGGAACCAAAATAGAACAAATGCAAATAGCGTAACGTAGCCAAAGAAGCGATACCGAGTAATAGTCCAACCATTAGCTGGCGTACGACTTTCAGGCTCATGTAGCGCCCGGAAAAGAACAGTGGATGACAGTGAAGTAGGCCAGACCAGGGCAGCAGGGTACACAATCCAACGGCGGGCAAGACCTGTAAGACCAAATCTAGGAAAGATCAGTGACCGCATAACATGAAAAAAACCAGGATCTACTTACCCAATCATCTGAGTTGTCAAAAGGTATAGGAATGAGAAGCCTGGTCCGAGGTCGCGGTTCCAATATACAGGACTGACAATTGCTACCAACGCACCTTGGGCATAAGCAGTGGTGGCACTGATATTGACGCACTGTTTTGGTTTGTTAGATGGAATTCCCACGAAACTGAAGCTTGGCACTTGCTCACAATAACAATGAAGGCGTGCTCCTTGATGGTAAATTTTCCTGGGTTGACATCGAATGTAAGTTTTCCTAGAGGAACCCTCCACCTCGGAAGCTTTTCCCATGCTCGGCCAATTGGGAAAACGAGGATTTGAGCCACAACATAGCCTATTGTGAGGGAAGGCTAGGAAATATTAGCAAATATGTAAATAATAGTGGGAGGGATCTGAAACATACATATCGTAGACCGAAGAATTGATTAACTCCGGAGAAAAGTATAACAAAGATAGTCATCAATATCCAGGCCCGAACAGCTGTAATAGAGAGTTAATTCAGCCCCTTAACGGGGAATATTCATGACTTACTGTTGCAGGCTATCGTGGGATCATCTTTGTTGGACACACAGGCCGCAACCTCCGGAACTAATAAGTGTTAACATCAGCTGTTGGGAATTGGGATATATAGGTCAACCTACAAGGTGACTGGTCTCCCTCCACACTCCATTTGAACGCTTCGACTGGTGTGAGCTCTGTGAGCTCTGCTCTGTCCGATTTGTACAGCCATTCTCCTGGGTCTTGACTGGTGTGTTCAGATTCGAGATCTGCTGCTACCGCCGGCGCCTCCGTTATATTTGGATCTTTGGCGGGATCCTTGGGACTCGCCATATCTGTATTAATTTTAGGCTGGGGCGCGGAAAGAAATAATGATGGGATGAGATTAGAAAAAAACACCGGAAGCTGGGTTCTTAATACTAGTTCGCAGCTGGTCCTTTTTTTTTTGTTTTACTCGCGTGGCTTGAGCCAAGCCAGCATGCGACGGTCACGATAGATCCACCCAGAATGGCAACAAGTTCCCTCCGACATGCAAATACGCCAAAGCTTGAAAGTTAGTCTACATCCATATTGCTTCATACTAACTTGAGTAGTCTGACCGGTTGAGCTATGAACACTTGCTGACGCAAACCAGCAAGACTAGATAATAGGTCGGGCGACCTACCGGATTGTTTACCGTATGCTTAGGAATGTCTCACAGGATTGCAGCTGTTTACAGGATTTATTATTACGCTACCGATATATATCCCTGTAATAAAGCTACATTGGCAAATAACTGATTGAGGATCCATATTCTCCCTATGTGTCTATCTAACATTATGCAACCCCGCGCAGGCATACGACGCGTTCACATAAGTGGGGGTTATCTTGTACGTTGAGGATATTCCTAAATCGATGAGGTACCGTAGTTCCAAGTAGTTAGAGCGTGGCAAAAAAGAAATAGCATCGCCCCCAAAAAAAAACAAAAAAGGATCACAAGAAGAACGGAGTTTTACAATTTAGGTCACACATGCCAAGTACAAAGGGAACATTTTCGGGGTGACTTCGGTGGCGGCAGGTGCTTAAATGGTGAATGGCGTGCCGAGGCGGCTTGATGAGCTTATCTCCACAGGATTGTTTTTGCGGATTCGCCTCCAAATTCGACCTTCAAAATTCGACCCCATACCAATCAAAGCAATCCATTAGCGGCTGACTTGATCTTTAGAAAAGGGTGTCATTATTGGAGTATTGGAGACCTTTACGCGTCTCCCCATAGTCTAATATAAAGGAATGTATCAATGTATCATGTTCAAGGCAGGGGGGGAACACGAAATTCCGAAAACGTCATACCAGAAGAGTATTTATTTGTAAGATTGTAGCAACTTCTTCGAGGTATCCATGTTTTACTTTAAGCCGTTGAAATATAACGACCATCTTAATTCAGTATAACATTCGGCTCGTAGCTCCGAATTCAGAGTGCTGCACCGTGGTGCAGCGGACATAACCTAAATAAAGCGGCCAGTGCGGTGATGGCGCGATTAGAGGTGATTCGCCCGCCAAGTCTGTTGTAGTGAAATACTACCAGATAGAGAGATGATGAAGAAGGAAGAAGTTATGAATTATCAAACTAATAAATCAGGGTTTAAATACCATCCGAAGACCGCTCAGTTTGTCAAACATATATATGTCTACATGTTCAACCCCCACCCCCAACAGACTGAGCTCCATAGAAAAGAAATCATTCTAGTTGATATAGTAAAAACCATGCATAAAACATCAATTCAAAACATATCTTTTCTCTTTAATCAAGCGGTTTTCTTCATGATAAATCGATCTCTCAATCTTTCAAAATCTGTCTTCGGTAGAGCTTTTGTCAAAGCATCTACGGGGTTGTCTTTCGAATTGATGGCTCGAATATCGATCCAGTTCTCTCTCCATATATATAGAACAAAGCGGTACTTCTCATCCAGCTATTTCGTGCTCTTTTTGTGTATATCGTTCTTCAAAATTGCAACGGTATTGTCGGTGTCGGTACAAATTGGCACCTAAATTGTGGATTCTTTATAAAGATAAAGTTGTTGCAATAATTGTGCTTCCAGGTGGTGGGTTATTAACATGTTGGTAGGTCTTAGCAAGGCTTAATTTTTCAATATATAGGTTCATCGCTTGCTTCCAAAGCTCACTCTTGAGCTACTAGGGGAGTAGAGCAGGCAATTTAACTGTATTGAAGCTAACTTCACTGTGTGTGTAGGGGAAAAGAAGAAGAAGAGGGAGAGGAAGCTATTTGTAGCTACCAGTCCTGTCAAACAGGATCAGGTGACCTCAACTGTTCAACACTCACTTTGTGAAGAATTCAATGCTTCGGCGCGGTTCCTAGCCTGCGGCTGCGCTCCAGCAGTCGCCATGATGAAAGGAGAATAGACAGTAAGTGAGGTTTGCAGAATTTAATCTATCAACAAAGAAGTAAAGAAGCAAAGAATGACAAAAATGATGTCTTCTTTTTTCAAAATAAGTAAGTAGTAAGTGAGCCCAAAATGAATTCAAAGTGAATTCAAAGTGACAGGAAAGTCTCACAAAGTTCGATCTTAGCTACTCTCACGACAACATTCCGTTCTAGTTATTGATCTGATACTAATTATCTAGTATGGAATAAAAGAGTTCAATTCAAGTTATGCTAATCACCGCTAGTCACTGACTTATCATTTGGTGCAGTGAGCAGTGCTTCGAGAAGGAAAACATTGAAAACAAAAATTTCGCCAAACAATTTGGCACCACCTAGCGACGGCCACCATCACGACTACGACCACGGCTGTGGTGGTGGGGGTTAATCGATGTCGCAGCCTCGTCCTCCTCTCATTGGCGCTGTTTAGCGTCACGAATCAGACGGCGGAGCTCCTGGTTGCGCTGGTGAAGCAAGTCATTATCGGCCCGAGCCTGGGAAACTTGCTGATTATGGAACTGTACGGTCTCGGCGAGGACTTTCATCGTTTGATGGGTCTCATCAGCAGCCATGTCGAGCTGAGTCGCTTCGCGTAGGACTCTCATATTGTCCCTGGTTTCATCAAGGGCGATGTTGATTTCGGTGATTCGCTTCTGGAGCCAGCCAAGATCCTCTCGGAGATCTTCAATGTCACGGTCCCTGCATTCTCTTTCTGTGTTGGCCGGAGGAGGTGGCTGGTAATGGGTGTTGCCCCCAAGGCAACATGCTGCGCATGCACTGAGGTCTGCGTTACCCCCAAGAGCCACACAGTTGTTCCATCGGAGACGGCCCAGCTGGCAGGGGACACCTGGCTGCTCTGTGGGAACACCCACAACCAGCTTAGGCGCAGATTCGATGTGAGCGGCAAGGGGACCGGGAGGGTATTCGGTGGTGCCGGAGGTGGTACCGCGGATGACAGTGCCACTTCGATTCTGGCGAGGTACGGGATGTTGATCCGGCTTGCTAGACATAGGAGTGGGGAACATGAAGAAGCTTTCTTCTATGTTGAAGTCGAGGACTTGATCACGCCTATTAAGGTCAGTTAGCAACATATATACCCCACATTGTATACTGGCTATGTCTTACAAGGCCATGTTGGTGGTTTGGAGGTGAAAGGGCAGAGGTGGGAGCTGGGGGTAAGAAGAGGTGACGAGAGGGGAAAGAAAATGAAGCAACCCAGCATGAGATAAGATATTACAGGAGCAGGGAGTTCGACAAATTCGGACGGTTGGTTGTTTTGTTGGGTGTGTGATCACACACCATTATCAAAACCGCGCGAATTGGCGTAAAACAGCGTTGAAAAGATGTGTAAGAAGATGTGCAATTGGACAATCAACATATATCACATTTTCTCTCTTCCTATCATTTCTATTATCTCATCCTACGAACGAGAATATAAAAACATATATTCCTATCTCAACAGTGCGTCTACAGGAGTGGCGGGGATCCCCTGACATAAGATGAATAGAACGCTAATATTCAATAGCAATGGAGAGGGAGAAATCCCCAAGTGTATATATTTAAAATGGACTAGAGGCCCAATGTGGTCTCGCCCACCAGATTGAGGCTCTCCTCGTGTGCGAAGTGCGGGAAAATATGATGACCAACTAATTGCTAGATTGGGACGGGGAGTTTAATGATGTAGTAAATGAGAAGCGTCTGGATATATGTATATTCATACATGTACTAAACACTAGACACGGGGTCTTCGGGTGTCAAAGGAGGTCGACTGGCTGCCATATTACATTGTCTGAACACCCGCACTTCATCCTCTTCAAAAGAACCAACAATCGAATGCATAACACCATGGTTGTTGAAAAGCACTAGATCACCTTCCTCCCAGTCGTGGGCATACAAATAGCAAGGATCAATGGCCGGTCTTTGCATCTTGTATAGTCGTTCTCGAATCTCGGCGAGATTGTCAAGCACCTCCCCGTTCTCAAGATGGATTTTCCGCACACAAGTTGGGTAAACCATCATTGCGATGTTGCCAGTGACGGGATTCTTCCAAGCCATAGGATATACCTTGATTTTAGAAGCCTCAAAAGGAGGCAACTGGTCTTCGGCAAGCTCCAACCCTTCTGATATAATTCCCAACCCATTGGAGCGTGACTTGGCGTTGCTCATCCAGATGTATGGATGAGGTGCGTATTCAGCCTTGCTGGTCCGGACGAAATGTTTATCTTCCTCTGAAAGCATATCGTAAAGGCGGTACCCACTGAAGAATGCTGTTGTTCCAAGAGGAACGTCGAGTGTGGTGTCCGTGCCGTCGTCATAACGGCAGGTCTGGCGGCGGCCCTTGGGGACTTTGACAGCCAGCAACGTGGTAACCAAAGGCGGATCGAGGTTGTACATGGCAGAATCAATATGCCAGCGGTAGAAGTGTGTATAATTATCGTCTTCTTCAGGCGAGATGGGGTTCTTGTGGAATGTCTTGTGGTGTGGGTGTTTCAGGCGGATGTTTGAGAGTCCCTCATACTCTTCGACGAAGCCACTGCCGATAACTTGGACTTGTGGCTGATGAGGAATTGTTGTCAAGTCGGCATGGAGAACGCTGCGCTTGTCGATCGATTTCCCATGACTGTAGACACCGGCAGCAGGATCGAAGCGTCGAGTGAGTTCGTACTGGGCACGTGGGGAGAGTTTGCCTTGGCTTTTGATTACGACGACTTGATTCTCATACAATGTGCGACGGAGAAATTCAAAATCATCATCTGATAATAATTAGAATTTGAACCCAATGAATTTGCTTCGAACATGACATTCTTACCTGTCATTGTTTCAACATCGAAGCCCGTGAGCTCAGCCCCGAAGTCTACCCGAGAATCATCGGGCTTGGTAACAGACTTGCAAGAAAGAGTCATGGTAGCCATTATGAATAAAGCTGCTGAAGTGAATATCAAGATGAGACCAATATCAATACCACTGCGGAGCGACTGTACATGCTTTATATTCCAAGTTCTGTAGTACATAGTACCACGAGAGCCAATCAGGACGGTGCGGGTGAGATCCCCAGCTCACCCGTCCATGGAGATACCCAGGTAGGTCCCCGGCATTATTGCTAATTCATCGAGATAATAATACAAAAAGGATTACGCGTTGGGATCAGGCAGATTTGAGATATTGTTCTTATCAAAAATGGTGGTACAAATCCGTGATCTCGTCCGCTCTGCTCCATTCTCGTCTCCGCTTAAAGGCAGCGTTATACTCCACGACGAGACCATATCCAACATCACCAGTTGAAAAGACTTTGAAAATTCCTTGAAAGTGCACAATGCCCGAATCAACCAGTCTAACCTTCAATCTACTGCCTAATGAAATCAGACAAAGCTCCGCCATTGGCGCGGAAGTCCAACTGCCTCCAGGAATGGTCATGCTGGATTTGGACCTTTTAACCGACAACGACAAAGATACTCTCCGAAAGGCTCTTTTCGGGAATCAAGTCGTTGTCATCAGAAAGCAAAAAGGCATTGACCCTACCGTCTTGCCGAAGCTCGCTAAGATTTTCGACCCCAATGCATCCGACATCCATTCCGCCGGAGAGAAAGCTGTGAGCGACCCAAAGAACATATTATCTGCATACAAAGCAGGGAGAATCCCCAGAGCCCCCCAGGTTGGAATCATTGGATCGGGGAAGTTCCAGGATTATGAGGGTCTGAAGGAGTTGGAGGTGGTGCATCTTGTTCGTATCCCCCATCTGACCGACACTCCAAACTTTTGTATAGCTGACCAGTGAGACAGGATCACACCTTGTTTCACGAGGAGCCTCTCAGTCAAGAGGAATTGGATGACGGCTATACCCGCCCATACCGCTGGCATATGGATACCCCTTTCTATGAGCGTCTGCCAGGTGAAGTGACTATCCTGCACTCAATCCGCATTCCCAATGTACCGGATCAGAAGATCAAGTTCCCCGATGGGAAAGAGAAGTCCATCGGCGCTGGAGCTACGGCTTGTGAGTAAACCGAATAAACGCACATACGTTCGCCCACTGACGGAGCATAGTCTTTTCCGGCGCTCGTGTATTTTCTCTCTTGACGCCAGAGGAACAAGAGTTCGCTCTCAACACCACAGTCACCTATGCTCCTCAGGCATATGAGTATATCCGCCAATGCAAAGCGTCCGAAGATGGTCTGACGATCCCCAATTTTGGACGGGAGGTACCAGTGGAAAAATTGTCGGAATGGGCGTGGGAAAAAGTCGCCGAGCACCCAGTAAGTTGCCTTTCCAACTTCACACAATAGAAAAGAGTATCGGCTCACATCGTTTATCAGATGGTCTGGCGAAACCCGCTCAATCCCGACCGGCCGTTCTTCCAGGTGCATGGTTGTTGTGTTTACAAGCTCACCACCCGGAACCCAGCAACAGGTGAGATCACGGTAATGGATGATGTCGAGAAGGTTAGAGAAGTGGTATACAAGATGCAGAGTAAGATATATGCTGCTGAGAACATCTATGCCCACCATTGGCAAGAGGGTGATGTGGTCATTTTCCACAACAGAGGTGTAATGCACAGTATTACTGGTCAATTGGCCAAGTACAAGGAGCAGGAGGACAAGAGGAGGTTGCTCTGGCAGTGCACAATGACAAGCACAACTCCCCCCAAGCCGTTCCGGGATTATGAGGGAGTGAACGACACAGGTTATGCTAGGGTATGAATTAAAGATAGAGTGGTGACCAAAATAGCTCAATGAAAGAGTCGCTTCGAGCGATTGTGCATTTTCGCTTGTCTCAAAACTGAAGTGGGTCATGTAGAGTGTGGAACGTCCCATTGAACCATGCATCGAAATCGATGTCTTCCGCTGTATCCCAAGCCGGTTGCATTTCGTTAAAATGGGCACCGATCACATCTTGGGAATCAGCATTGGAGAACCGGCTAGCAGATGTGTCCGGGGTATCAGGACCTATGTTCATTCTTGTAAAAGTTGAGAACTTAGCCAGAATTTGACCAAAATCAATCATTTTGTTGCCAAGTCCTGCAGAGTCTGAGGTTACGTCGGCAGTGAAGATAGCATCGATCAACGCGACACCTCGCTGAGCAAGCACGTCATTAGTTCGGTCAGCAAGCCGGGTGCGAGCCGCGACTATTGCATCCTTGTGGGTTTGGGCGATAGCGACCTGGGTCTCTGCAGTTGCATTAACCTCGAAGCACATAATGACTGCAGCGGTAATTGCAAAAGCCGTATGAGTCCATATCGAGATGTCCCCTTCTCTTATGATTACCTCGTGCTCGCGCAAAATTGTCATTGCAGCGGCAACACAGGTACGTCTTGAATAGGTATATGTTTGATCATTAAAAGAGCGGAAGAGAAACGGCCGATGGATCATGATAATTTTCTCGGCTGCAGTGATAGCGAGACTTCGTCGAGCGATCGCCAGCCATGGAATTTGTGCTTCCTTGGTCTTATCGACACGCAGGAGGAAAGGGGGTATGTTTTTCACAATGCCTCTCATTTTCTGGTCTATATGCAGAATATGTTCGTATTGCTGTCGAATAGGCTTTCTGGATTTCATTGGACCCAATCCGTCAACTAGACCGGGCATCAATTCCGCCAGATTCACGAGCACGCGGATGTACGTGCTTATGGTTGGAGATGTGATAGGCATATCCGTCAAGTCATGGTCGTCTGCGTTCATGGGGGGACCTGTCGAGAAATGCATTGGAGAGATGCTGTATGTGTCGGTAAAGGGAATAGCGAAATGGTCTTGGATGATCATTTGGCACCATACTCGCTTTCCCACCTCTCGTTCCACCTTCTCATCCCATTCATCTTTGTTTTGAGCAGGTTTTGTTGATTGATCCTGAATCTTGTGGATCCCGAGGCATTCCGCAATGCGTACCGCAGCATTGAATAAAGTTGCGTTCAGTTGACTCAAGCCAAGATTATGAGCGACCTCGGTTGATATGACGATTGCTTGGACAGAGTATACGGAGAGATTGCTGAGAAAATGTGAGTTGTAGAGGGTTTGCACCATAGCAGAGAACAGCTGTTGTGTAGATGGTATTGCCTGTACGTCGACAGCAACATGTTCTCTGACTTTCGTACTGTTTTGAATCGAGCTGACGGTGGCACTCAAGACAGAAAAGTACAGCGCTTGCCATAGAGGGTCATCGAATCTCCCACTCTCCCAGAATAACTCGCATTGCTCGAGAAATGTTGGACCATGTATGCAATTATGATGCCAGGCCACATGGCATATATGGAACTTGATCAGCTTCCGAGCGTCCGTAATGCTGGGAAAGGAGGAGTTCAGCCCCGGACTGAGTCCATTGTCTGGGAAAGGGCCTGATAGGGATTGGAGACCATCTTTGCGATACTGGCACGAGCACGTCCTGTGAGGGAAGCATCCGGCGGAGTTACGACCCCAAGCAAGATGTTCAATAGCTGTGAGAAGTGAAGAGTCAATTTGATGTGCGGTGTTTTCAGTTGCACTGAGCGACACTTTGCTAGGTGCGCGGTCCTCGGTTGTACTTGATTCCTCTTGTGCCGAAGTGGGGTTGGATACATCTGATTCTGTAGGATCTTGGCCGGTCTCCAGCCGAAATATTCGATTTTTGATTTTTTGAACAACATGGGGTATTGGATCAGGCGGAGACGATTCAACGTCTACCAAAAGCGAACGTAAAAACTGAATTTCTGACCCATGTTGCACAGCGTTGCGTCTAAGCTGGACGACTTCTATTGAGCACTTCAGATTCAAGCGTTTACATCTCGAGCAGGGATTTTGTTTGTCGCATTTGCGTTTGCGTTTCGTGCATTCTGCATCATGTCAGTCGCTTATTAGGCCGCAACAGCACAAGATCGCCATTTTACCTCGGCAGGCTTGCGGCTGACGCTGCGATACGCGCACCGTGGCCGCTTGGTTTGACGCGGTGCCGTTCATTGCCCGTCAGCCTTGCATTTCAATTCCTTTTTCTTCTCAATTTGAGTTGATAACTCCAGGCCTAGATTTTCCGTTGGTACCGGGAGAAATGGAATGTGTGGAGGTGCGGGAGTGAGACTGGCTCGGGGACTTGGCACTGATAAGCACTCGGATCAACCTGAGCAACTACCGACACCCATAACATTCCGAGGTCTTAATCTCAACGGCTAGTTGATATTGAAAGTAGTACTCTATTCTGGTGTGATTTAACTCGTGTTCACTTGAAATATTTCCCCCGAGGCGTGAGAAGATTTCGCAGTTTCTATACAATCACATATGACAGATCCCGGTAACTTCAGCCAGATTTCTTCAAATCTCGTAACCCAACCAGTGGACTTCCTTCAATTTTCGAAAAGTCATGAGCATCTAAACATGCCTGTCTGGAATTGAGGAAGCTAGGCTCGGCTCGTGCAAAGACATCATTTTCATATGCGGCAAGGGAGGATAGCAAGGCTTCGGAATCGAAGGACCTGTGATTGAAATAGCGATCGTTAGTATGAACCTAATCAAAGAGGGTTGAAGATAGTTAGATTCATACCTTGGCTGACGCATATCAACATGCTTCACGAGATCGAGCACATCGACGATCGCGTTGTTGGCGCCTTCTCCGCGGACTAGTTGAGGTTAGAAATGCTACCACGGCCGCATAATAATGACCGAAAGAATCACATACACATAGTCATTGTGTGAGCCGAGTCACCCATTAAGACCGCCCGGGGATGAGCGTGCGCTCTGCCCCGGCTGAACATCCAATCTTCGAGGCGAATCGAGCGCACTTCCACGTCGTCGGGAAGCTTGTGTACCAGCGAGCGGAATGGTTCCGACCAATTATCAGTCAACTTCTTCATCAGCGCGATCCGCTCGGCGTTCGCGTCTGGGACAGGAATTTCCTTCGAATCTGCCCAGGAGGTGATGATTTGACAGTGGTAAGGGTCCTTGCTACTATTCTCGAAGTTGTTCGGGGTATCCAGAACTAAAGACATCAGTAACCTATAGAGGAGAACAGAGTATTTGGCGGACTCACAACTGAAGAATAGGAAGACGTTGGAGTCAGGATGTGAGCCCTGGAATATGAAAGGGTCGATTGACTCAATGCCGCCCAGCTCCTCCGCGCTGTATAGTGTCGATGCACCTAGAAGCTGTACCGGTAACTGGTTCATCTGTAAACCTGGGTAGAGAATCTCGCGTGTGCGCGACCGTGCACCATCGCATGCGACCAGTAGCCGCCCGGTGTAAGATGTGCCATCCTCAAAATGCGCGGTGATTTCATCAGCTGTAGACTCGATACTACGAAAGTTTTTGTTCCACTAAAGGGCGTTAGCGCCCATCAAGGGTGAGAGAAGAATGAGATGTTTGCAAAGGCGATAATATTACGACTTACTTCAACATCCACGCCGGTTGTCAGTAACTGTCGCAAGCGAACGCGGCTGACGCGAATGCGCTCCGCGGCAGGAATATTGTATAATGCGTCTCCCGACTTAAGGTCAAAAAACTGGAAGCGACCGACGTCGCCTCGGGCAGAGGCCTCTTTGTTGACAAATGTTTCAGGGAACCGCTCAACGAGGTGTTCTGGCAATAATTCACGCAGGGCAGGGAGTGACCAATGCAGTGTCAGACCCCATCCACCACTTCGGGCATCAATTGCGGAGTCTCGATCGAAGATCTTGAACGGAACATCATGTCGCTGAAGGTATTGGGCCAGTACGAGGCCACTGATACCTGCGCCGATGATGAGAACAGGAGAATCGGACATGGTGAACCAAAGTAGTGTGCACAGTTCTAGTAACACAGTTCAGTTTGATCGCCTCAATCTATACGGAGTACAGCTCAAACCATGTCTCACCCCGCTGGTGGGTTAACTCTGTGTCAAATCACACAATTTAGTCGTGCCACCAGCTAGACCAATTTCTGTTGGGAGGCTTCGGTGTGGACTTGAATACGGAAATTATCCGGGAATCCTTCTACTCCGTAGTGGGCTACCTAACCCGAAAGGATTGAAAGGATCAGAAATAAGATTTAATAAAGGATACATTGTCCCTTGGGACGGCTTGGGCCATGTTACGGCGGAATGATGTTGATTGGGGTCAGGTCACGATGATGGACGTTGATTGGAGGATAGGCAAGCCCGCCTTTCGTATCCGATTCGGGAGCTACCCGCTTGAATTGAAGTGATCTAATTTGAGTTTGTTAATGAATCAAGGGCTGAGACTGTTGCCTTGTACTAGTAAGACTTAAATTAACCAAGTTACGTTTTGATTACAACCGGTATATCCCGGGCTCGATCTCATCCTATGGTAGGCAGAATTTGCCGCATTGTGCATATGTACGGAGTACAGAAGAGTATGTACGTAGAGATTTGGTGCACGCGGATGGGGGTCCACTGCCGAACGGGTTGATCCTGTGGATCCCGTCTGGGCCAAGATTCGGCCAACCGAAGTTGAATCAGAATGCCTTCAAAAATAAAACACCCCAAAGCCTGTTATGCGGAAATCGAAGATGGCAGATTTATCGAGTCGGCCGACCATTTTCGCTAGTAGTAGAGCGCAAACTTGCTGTTTCTCGGATGTTGCAACCGCAAAAATATTATTGCCAGAAACTCAAACGCCACAAAAGGCAAGGGGTGCAGGGGTACGGAGTAGAGGGGGGGGTAAGCATGAAAGAAGAAAAAAAGCCAAACAGGATTAATAAAATTTCTGATTAATTAGTGCCTGTATGAATGAAAAGAAAAGACTCCATACACAAACCAAAATTTGCGCCAGTTCGGCGGGTCAGGAAGCTTCCTATTTAGTTGACCTGCCTTCCAAAGAAACTCTATACTCTACTGTCTTCTCGATACCCCCAAGCACAGGCTCCTGAGTGGCCAAAATGAGCTCCTCACTCGGTGTTCGTTTTGGCTGCCTTGGGCCGGAAGCAGTTGACCGCATGTGCGAACTCTGATCTTTCGACCAATTATCCATCAAGTAGCTTCTGCCATGACTGTCATAGTAATACTGCTTTGATTTGTCACCGGTCGAAGCGATCCCCCGCACGAGGCCCTTGAGAAGAGGCGCCAGGTATGGAATGCAAGTGACAATGTTCTAACACAGACAAATCAGCCATCATAGTTCAGACAAAACTGGTCATTCCACTTACCCCCACGTTGAACTCAATCGTTCCCCACAACACAAGCATTGTTGAGTTTCCGTCTCCGAAAGCCACACGTTGAATCTGAGTTAGCCGCATGATAGAGCAAACCGTGGTGAAGAGGCCGAGGAGGAAGAGGCACACAACGCCAGCCTTTTGTGCGACTTTTATATTGAGACCCAGGAGTAACGGAATGGGAAGCACGATAATTATCACATCTGTGATGATGGTGTAGATTGCGAGACCGTAGAATAGGCCTCCCACTGGAAGGCATGTGCCTGGTACACGAATGTTCCATGATCGTCGAACCTGTTATGGGCGAAGCTGGTCAGCTTGTGGTCGCATGTGGCCCTTGTAGGGAGTGACTCTTCCTACCGGTGTGCAATTGAAGATCAAGCTGAGAGCACCGGCAATATGACCCAACGTAGATGCTCCAATAACAATCCAAATCACAATTCGGTAAACACGCTTTGACGTTCCAGATATCAATCGTAGATAGCTCAGGCAAAGCGAAGCCTTGAACCCCGCGATGCCAACCTGGTAAAAGGGCCGCCCTGCATAGTTGATCTATTTGCCTTTTTGTCAGTTGGTCAATCGAATGTAACTACGTATTGTCAAACTAAGATGCAGAAAAAGGATACTGACCTTAGAATACGTCAGATAATTTGCTGCTGGACGTTGCTTCAACGGCAGTCCTAGTCCATATCGACTCTCTGTGACTGTAAGTTTCATGCGGCTATGGGGAGAGTTGGCGGTGCCCACGAGAAATGCAGAGTGCACTGTATATAACAGCAAATGCCTGCCCCAGAATTAGTTATATTATCCCTTGTCTCAGACGCAGATTAACTTACCATGCTAGCAACCATCAAATAGTCTGCTGCTGCCCATCGACTGGCTCGCGCTCGAAGGTAAAGTCTCAAGGAAACTGTGCAAACCATCAAGATGGTAAGACTCAAACATACGCCAAGAATGAGAGGATACTGCGAGGCAGCCTCCACCTCGGGCGAGGCATTGTGTACCCAGCCCATTGTTGAGGAGAAAGCGTGCGAAGGGGTAGGGGGGGGAGTATAAACGAGAACATAATCCAGCGTCTACATGGGTAAGCAGATCCAACAGGGATTTCTTTTATGCATAAGGATTATAATTATAAAAATAAAAAATATATAAAAAAACTCCAAAAATGCTCGTCCCACAGCTCTTTCCTGTTTTGAAATAGCACCGATAACTGCCGGTCATGTACTTTATGCTCCTCACAACATCGGACTCCGTACTTTTCCGGTCCTTCAAGGTTATTCCTGCAATATTATGGATAATTAGCTCACCCCCTTTCATATGTTGTAAACTTCACTTCCCAACAAGGAAAGGTTCTAGTGTCTTGGAGTAATGATTATAATTCGTTGCCAGGTGGGACTACGTGTAGCCACGCGATCTCCACGGTGGTTGCGACGCTATTTATGCTTTTGTCGCATGAATCCTTTGTGTTTCCCACTATTTTTTTTTCCACTAATATTTTTCTTTAACTTTCCTTGCTTTTTTTTTCTTTTTCTCAACTTCCCTATTGATTCCGCTGTTCTTTGTCTCTTTCCCCATTGTTCCCAGCCGCGATGGGTGAAATCCAACCCGAGGTAGTACCGCAACCTCCTACAGATCAAGTTGATGATGCTGTAGCATATCTCAAGGACCATCAAAATGAGGCGCTTGGCTCTCAAGTTGATCTAAGCGCTTTACGTCGTAAAATTGATCGACGTTTGATGCCTTATATGTTTTGCTGCTATGTCCTGCAGTTTTTGGACAAGGTCATGCTGAACGTGAGTTTGACTTTCAATCCAGCCGTATGGACCATGTTATTAATGCAAGGATTTACACAGTATGCAGCTGTTATGGGGATCAAAAAGGACTTGGGACTCGTCGGCAATGAATTCTCCAACGTTGCCACATGGGTGTTCATTGCCTACTTGATCGCGGAGGTACCTAATGGTGGGTGGTTTTATTCGTCTCCCCGGCAGAATTTCCTTGGAATATCACCGCTAAGCCTCAATTTACAGTATACTTCTTACAGAAAGTACCGCCTGCCAAATGGCTCGGCGGAAATGTTTTCCTCTGGGGAGTCGCGGCTGCCGCCTCTGCTGGCGCCCGAGGATATCAGAGCCTGCTGGCAGCTCGAATTTTCTTGGGAATTTTTGAAGCGACAGTGGGACCATCCTTGATGCTTATTAGCAGTCAGTACTACACCAAAAGCGAACAAGCACCTCGGTTCACTATATGGTACATGGGTCTTGGTGTGGCCCAGATAATTGGAGGCCTCATATCTTTTGGATTCCAGCATGTGCATCATGCCTCACTAGAAGGCTGGCGGATTATGTTTCTTGTTCTAGGATTGGTAACATCTGTTGTCGGTGGTCTCACATTTTTCTTCATTCCGGATACACCGATGAAGGCACCCTGGTTGTCGGATAGCGAAAAGGTGGCCCTCCTTCAACACGTCAGCGAAAACCAGACTGGAGTATGGAGCACAACTTTGAACATGAAACAAATCTGGGAGGCGGTCCTCGATGTTCAGCTTTGGCTCCTGACCGTGATAACTATTCTGGTATGTCTCACATTCACACTCTCACCCCTTGCTTCAGGTATCCCCTGCAGTTTTATTGACCAATATTGCATAGATCTCCGTGTCAAGTGGTGTGGTGACGACATATTCCTCGACCTTAATTGCCGGATTTGGTTTCTCCGGTCCTATCTCAGCCCTTCTCAATACCCCTGGCGGCATCGTTAGTATATTTTTCACCCTTCTCGTGGGTTTTGGCATCCGGAAAACTTCCAATCGCTGGGCCTGGAATGTACTCTGTACAATTCCCGGAATCATCGGCGGAGCATTACTATCCTTCCTGCCTAAAACCAACAAAGCCGGCGTCCTGATCGGTATTTATCTTGTCAACGCAATTGTAGCAACTCTTCCGATTCTATACCAGTGGACCATGGCCAACTGCGCTGGACATACCAAGCGTGCATTTGCTAGTGCTCTTGTTGCTGGGTCCTTTTCGGTCGGAAACATCATTGGCCCACAGACATTCCAGGCACGCGATGCACCGCAATACCATCCAGCCAAGATTGCTGTTCTTGCAACACAGGCTGCGGCCGCTGTACTATCTGTGGTGCTCTTCATCTATTACAAGTGGCAAAACCGCCAACGAGACCAGACAAAGCGCGTTGATGAGAATAGTGTCGACGAGACCAAATGGGCTGGACTCACTGACAAGCAGAACCCTTCCTTCCGTTACGTCTACTGAACATTCGATGGATCAAAGCTTGAACTTGTACTGTATATATATCACCATGGTTTATATTCCCTTCGGCCCAAAATGTTCACCTGATTGGCCTACCATTAAGTTTCTTGAATACATATTTCCGTCGTTTTGAGATGGAGTTCCTAATCATTCGTCGCAAAACTGACAGCGACTCGGCCACTTTCTTCATCTTAATCCACATCCCTACCAGAGTTGACTAGGTGTCAAATTGTAGTTTATCGGCGAGTTTAAAATCAATGTCATTCATCCAGGTAGAATTGCGAAAATATCATACTTCCTAGCTATGTACCCATGACATGTGACCCATCAGGAGACGAAAGAACCACTTTGCCCATAATCGACCGAGTATCTCCAAACTGAAGACCGTAAACGCCTAAGCAATCTATCGGCCATATGGATGTCGCTCGTATCTGCGCTAATCCCAACCCCGGTCGTCCACACAGTCGGATCCGAGCCAGGTGGCGGCTGGTATAGTTCGAAACTCGACCGGTAGGCTGGGCCGCATGCTGATTGGATACTATACAACCGCATGGAGTCAACTTTAGGCTTGGGTCTACCGTGCATGACATCCTCGCCAAGATATCCTCCAATAAAACTTCCAAGTTTTCGGCTCTTGGAAACGACATCGAGTGCTCCACGCCCATGGTACTAGATCATTTCCTAACACTTGAGCAGATTGTCAGCCTCAGAACAAAGATATATTTTTGAGATGTGATGTTGCACCACCCAGATCCTGATGACCAATTTATTGTAGTCTGTCGACGTTCAGCCGACCTGAGAGACCTTTCGGGCTCCGGCGATGCTCATTACGTCTTTCAAACTCACTGTTGAAGTTGCAAAGACGTTCGGCTGTGCTGGCGTGGCATTGGATGCGTCTGTAATTTTTTTGGCTGGGTAAGGTTGTGAATATCGCGGTTGAAGATAGGAAAGTTCACCCATGTCCATGCTCATTTCACATAATTATCGCTTCTATGTGTGACGAAAGCGTCGACTGCCCTGGAATCAAAGTATGTGGATGTAGAATTTATACCAATCATAAAATTGCTGAGGTCCGTCCGTGTGAACCATTCAATCAAATCCTCCTCGCTGTATATAAGTGCCATGGTACCTTGGGAGCAAGCGATAAAGAACGACGAAGCACCAAACCATGCCCTGTACTCTGTGCTTGTGGGACCTATAGCATGTAGCGCGTGCGGAGAACGGTGACGAGAGTGAATACCCGGGAATATAACATCCGCATGCGAAGAGAATATGGGAACTGGAACGGAAGGAAGCAGCTCTCAAAACTCAGAAAACATCACGAATTTGTACACTGAAGAGGAAAATAAAGAACCTTGGAAAGCAGGAGGTCCATTCGTGATAGAGGCGAAACATAAATCTACGGAGGTAAACAAACCTCCACTTGGGCGGGGAAAACACGAATGGGACCATCAAAATGGGGATGATGTTGGAAAGGGAAGGAACTATAAGAAGCATTGTTGGGTAATGAGGATGAGAGTGGGCATCAGGATGGGAAAATCAGGATGGGAAAGAAGGTAAATAGCTTCACGGATGGAACAGCTTGGGGGGGGGGGGGGGGGGGGGGGGGGCCGCAAAACCAAATGTTGTTAAATACACATGAAAGATAGAAACAAAAA